>PVKS010030835.1:0-24011 GCA_004027875.1 Aplodontia rufa
ACAACCCCGGTGTCCCTCACAGGAAGAATGGATCCAAAAACTGTGGTACATTTATACCATGGAATATTACACAGCAATTAGAAACAATGACATTGCAGCCTTCGAGGGTAAATGGATGGTTATGGAAGAAATCATGATGAGTAAAATCAGCTTAACCCAGAGATCTAAGGGTCGATTGTCTCCACTCATCTGTGGAGGTAGGGACTAGACCCTGGCCAGTGAGAAAGCTGGTCTATTATCATATGTTAAATCCAGATAAGATATAATGCTATACAACATAATCCTTTTTTAGAGATATGGGGGGAAGGGGAAGGGAGGGATAAGGGAGGGTAATTGGGGGGGCACTCCTGGGGACAGCTGCAATGTCCAGAATATATACACATCTTATACACATTTTATATTGTTTTGTTAAAATCTTGTAAGGTTGCTCAAAAATAAAAAAAATTAAAAAAAACACAAAACACTGGTGCTGTGGTTAGATTTACAATTACTTGATTAGTAGCAAGACTGAAAGTGTTTTAAAACTTCTAATGACCTTTGCAGTTTTTGTCAGTGATTTACCTCCTCATATCATTTGTCCGTTTGTTATTTTACTTTTTAGGGGACAGTGTTCTTTTCTTGTTTGGATTCGTCAGCTTGTCATATGTTATAGATATTAGTCAATAGAGTATATCTGTTAAATATATTTTCTTTTAATTTGTCACCTATCATTGAACTTTTAATTTGGCTGCTTTCATTGAAAATCAGTTTTAATTCTTTGGAAATCCAATGTGAATTTTCTCTTAAAATAAGCACTTGGCTTTTGTTTTGTTTTGCTTTGAAAGTTTTCTAGAATTTTAAAGCCCTACAAAGATATTCTCTTTTATTTGATTGTAATGCAATTAAAATCTTTTTTTACAAAAATAGAGTATTTTTACTAACGTAGAATTCACATTTTTATCAATATCCATTTATCTTAATATTATGAATTGAGCATATATTTTCTTCTTCAATGATTTGAAACATTACCTTTAGCACTTGCCAGTTCCAAATGCACATTATTCTGTGTCTAGATAATTCTGTTCTCCATTACAGTTGACCCAAATCTTAGCACTTTCACACAAATAAATGTAATAGATAACAGAATTAATCCCTACTTCACAAAAAGGAGGAGAGAGGTCAGAGCTAAGGGAATTGTATGGCACCCCGTTACTACATTGGCAGGAGACCTGAGCCTAAGAGCCTAATTGTTTAAATTTTAAATTCGGTGTTTTATCTATTTTTCTGCAAACTACGATTTTGGATGAACAGGAAAATAGGTCACTTTTCCCTCTTTTATCCTGATTCTTTTTCAGTTACAGAGGAGTATTCAGGCTGTATCGGATTCCCATGCCAGAATGGGGGCACATGTATCAGTGGGAGAACGAGCTTTACCTGTGCCTGCCGGCACCCTTTCACTGGTGACAACTGCACCATTAAGCTGGTGCAGGAAAATGCTTTAGCTCCAGGTAAGAATCTGCATCCTTGGACTTGCGCCATGTCAGATTCAGAAGCTGTTCTCAATATATTTACAAATAGATATTTAAGCCTGCCTAATCTGGATCCATGTGAAGATTGATTAATTTTACTTCTGAAATTTATTAAATAATGTACCTATTAACAAGTGGAAATGTCTTTATGTCAGGAAAATTTACATTGGCAAGCACTTGTTGACATTTTTATGTTGGAATTCCAGAAGCAACACATTGAAAGTTCTACCGCTATCAATTTTTATCTCTTGTGCATATTAAGAGACAATATAGATGTATTTATCGGACAGTTATAAACTCTCCTCAAAGGAGTTGTTAAAGAAACACACCTTTGAGTCATGTGGTCATTGCAATGAGGCTTTAATAAGTGCTTAGCAGTAGTTTTCCCAGGAGGGTTGAGCTGATGGCCTTTTTGATGACATGAGGCTTATTAGAACATGCTGAAATGTATGGAACAAAATAAGACGGCTTTTTTCTTCAGTCATTTCACAAGTATCGATTATTTTACATTTACATTGAGTACACTTCTGATTTTATACAAGAAAATATTATAGCATTTAAACTATATTATCTTTAATGACAGCAAAATAAAAAAACCATTTCAGATGGGGCTTTATTTAAATATGCTGCATACTGAAGAGTGAATTTTTTAGTCTATTTTTAAATCAGCCTTTGTAAGTAAATTTGGCATCAATTACACAGAAAATTTCTTTTGTCTACTTCCCTTTAGTGAGTGTGACTTCATTTAGTTTCTGTTTTAGCCTCTAGAAACAGTTTTGACAAGGTGCTAGAAAAAGTGTTTCTACATCATATCAGCTTTAATTCTTGCAAGGGACTTTAAAACACTCTGGCATACCATAATAATCATACAGTGCTTTGAATTCCTTTATCTCTGGGAGATCAAAGAAATATGCAAATTAATTTTTGAGGCATTTCTATGAGGAAGGTATCAAATGTTATTTTCATCTGTCCTGATCTCAATGGAGAAATTGAGGCTTTCAAAATCTAAGAGATTTAGGGTAATTCAGCCAGGAGAAAAGATAGACATCAGGCACATATTCATTGTTAAATTTAGTGTAGGACCTTTTTGCTTCTGCTAAGCCTGTTTGTAACTAAGATAAAATGTAAACATGTGAGGAAAAACAAACCATGATACAAACATGAAGGTTAACTCATGCCATTTATTTTTTTCCCCCTTTAACAGATTTTTCCAAAGGAACTTACAGATATGCACCGATGGTGGCCTTTTTTGCATCTCATACATATGGAATGACTACACCTGGCCCTATCCTATTTAACAATCTGCATGTCAATTATGGAGCATCATATAACCCAAGGACTGGAAAATTCAGCATTCCATATCTTGGAGTGTATGTTTTCAAATATACCATTGAGTCATTTAGTGCTCATATCTCTGGATTTTTAGTGGTTGATGGAGTAGACAAGCTTGCATTTGAGTCTGAAAACATTAACAGTGAAATACACTGTGATAGAGTTTTGACTGGGGATGCCTTATTAGAATTAAATTACGGGCAGGAAGTATGGTTGCGACTTGTAAAAGGAACAATTCCAGCCAAGTTTCCCCCTGTTACTACATTTAGTGGTTACTTGTTATATCGTACGTAAGCACATAAGCTAGTATGAAAGACAGACTATCAACTTCACTGAGAAACAGCAAGTTATTTTATTATCTTAGCATGCACATCTGCTCTGTCTTGGATTTTCTAAACTAAATGAAAACTATCTTTCTTTCAAAACTAGCAAAGCTGTATGTTTGTTTATTTCATAACATTATTTCAGTATCATTTGTATAATTTTTCTATGGAGGAGTTCTTGCTCCTAAAGAAACTGAGAAGCACAGAGAACAAAGAGAACTTGTTCGTGTAATTATTGTTTCCTTCATTTTAAGTCATTTCAGTATATTGTACAATGTTAATCACTCAATATAGGCAGCCATGGTACTCTTTCCAATGAAACACTTAATTTTTGTTACATTCTCTGTATATAATATATTACAAACATTTCTTAGTTTAACAAACTAAAATAAATTACTAAATGACCAAAAAGTGCTTTTATGAATTTTAATTTTTATTGTTTTCTATTGAGGTGACCTCATCAAATATTAAAATTTTATTCATAATCAATTTATAAAGTTTAGAAGTATGAAATATGTTTAACTATTTTCTCTTCCTATAATTAGTGGATAAAATAATAATTGATAAGCATTGCATATTTACACCTATTTCTAAGGTTGCATAAGTGGATTATGTATCTGTCTCCATCATATAATATCTATAGTGGGAAAAAACATTATCAATTTATAATAGGGATCCTTCTGTTGCAATATATGCAGATATGCCTCTATTCTTTTTTTTTAAATTTTTTATTTTTGAACAACCATACAAGTTTTTAACAAAATAATATCAAATATGTATAGATTCTGGATATTACAATTACCCCCAGGAGAGCCCCCCCAATTACCCACCCTTATCCCTCCCTTCCCCTTCCCCCCATATCTCTAAAAAAGGATTATGTTGTATAGCATTATATCTTATCTGGATTTAACATATGATAATAGACCAGCTTTCTCACTGGCCAGGGTCTAGTCCCAACCTCCACATAAGAGTGGAGACAATCGACCATTAGTTCTCTGGGTTAAGCTGATTTTACTCAGCATGATTTCTTCCATAGCCATCCATTTGCCTTCAAAGGCTGCAATGTCATTGTTTCTAATTGCTGTGTAATATTCCATGGTATAAATGTACCATAGTTTTTGGATCCATTCATCCAGTGAGGGACATCTGGGTTGTTTCCATATCCTAGCAATAGTAAATTGTGCTGCTATGAACATCGATATTGCTGTGTCACTATAATGTGCTGATTCTAAATCCCCTGGAAAGATACCCAGGAGTGGAATAGCAGGATCATATGGTGGGCTCATCCCTAGTTTTTAAAGGATTCTCCACACTGCTTTCCAGAGGGGCTGTACCAGTCTGCAGCTCTACCAACAGTGTGTTAGTGTGCCTATCTCTCTATTCTTATAAAGGGTAAGTAATGTCTATATAATATATGAGTTATGGGATGCTCACTATGCCCTGGTTTATCTTCTAAAAATTTATGTATTTTGTCTCATAGATTCCTCACAATTACTCATATAAAGTGGTATTATCATTATTTTTATGTTGAAAAAACTGACAGAGAGGTTAAGAATGGACCAAAGCCCACCACAGCAGCATTTGGAAACAAGCATGTCTTCCCCATTGCCCGCCATAGTTGAGCCAAAATTTATTTAATAACCCTTATCAATGAAGATTTAGGTTGTCTATAATGCTTATTATTACAAGGTCACTGTAGTAAACGTTCTTAAAAATATGTTCCTTTCATAGGATTTCTGAAAAATAGATTTTCTTAAGTAATAATAAAAATAATAATGAAAAACCTGGCATGAAAAGCATTTTTCATGAATTAATTTATTTGTTCTCACTATAGTCCTATGAATTATGTATTAATGTGAAGTACATATTGCATATTATTATCCTCTTCACGATCATGAGAAGCAGAGGCACATAAAAGCTAAATAATCTTTTCCTAATAGTACTAGAAATGATGAAGAATTTCAGAAACAAAGGATAAATAAATTATCATTCTGACAGGTACTATATAATTGCCCTAACATGATTTCTGCCAATCTGTGGTCTCATCAATATATATATATAAAAGGATTCTTCATGCCCCACACATCCTCATCAAAATTCAGTTTTTTTGAACATTTACAATCTTTAAGATAAAAACAGTTATCTCCATATAGCAGAAGCTTGAAAATTTTTAAAATTTGCCAAAGCTTGAATGCATACATCTATACAAAGACGTATACATAAATGTTCATAGTAACTTTATTTGTTATGTCCAAAAACTGGGAATTGCCCACATGTCCAAAAACAGACAGTGAAGCAAACTTTCAAGTATCCATGCAGTAGAGTATTATCAAGAAATAAAAGCAATGAACACACTACTGCACCTATGAATGTCACAATAATTATGGAAAAAATTACAAACTGCTGTCTAACAAATCTTGGCCAATCCTGGAAGTAGAGAACTGTCTATCAAAATGTCTCTTATTGAGCTAGAATAGCTGGGGCTTTGTATCCCAGCCTCATTCAGTGTTAGACTCAGGCTGCCAGGGAAGAGTGTGAGCGAGTAGATGAAAACCGGAGGCTGGGTGAAAATTTCTACTCTCTTATTTGTAAGTGTGGCATTTTCAAAAACATTTGGAAAGTTACATACTTCTATTGTTATTGCCTAAAAGTTTTTCATTTTGCTTCTTCAAGTACTCAAAACACATGTTTTTTTTTAAATTTCCAAATATACTTTCATATATATATATATATATATATCTCAGAGCTTTCAATGTCCTGCTTTTTTTAATAGTATCAGAACAGAAGTAAATAGTTTTTTTCTTTTCCTCTTTTTTTTTTTATTGGTGCAACATAGTGTTACATAGTGAGGGGGAAGTAAATCATTTGATGATATTCATCATTGCCATGCCCACTTTAATTTATTGATTTTATAATTAGATAATTAGCATTTAGTATTGATTGGTGCTTCGGTGTTTGAGATTTTAACTATTTAACTATTAATATTATTCTTTGTGTTATGTTTTTGTAAAACAGACAATTAAATATCAAATTGCTCCCAATAGCCAGGAGGAATAATAGCAGCTTTGAAGTTGCTCTGAACTTGTTTGGCTATATTTAAATACCTAACCAATATAATGTAACACATTGCTAATTGTCCAGGTCACTCTTATTCATGGAGAAGCAATTCAGTACTGGGATATTTCTGAATGTCTGTTGTGGACACAGCCCTCTATTGTCAACATTACTTTGTAGATTCAATTTCAGAGCCCTTCTTTTTCACCAAATCTTCCTGCCCAGAGAGTATCCAAAGTTTATCAAGACCCTAACTATCAATGGCAATGTCTTATCCATTCATCACTTATTAACAAATAATAAATCATATATACCATATGATATAAAAATTAAATAAGTCTGTGCAAACACTGAAATTGATGTTATCCAGAGTCAAGATATTACTTCCTGCCACCAACATCCTGGCCTATTCTGCAAGACTGGGAAATGTCTCTAAAATCATCCTCCTTTTTTATACTTGACCTAACTTTTAGCTTTTTTGAATCAGTCCAAGAATTGAGACCCATATTTTAAGCCAATTGTGCCTAAACTGGTTCTTCCATATACTATTTCAACAGTCAAACTCCTTTTGAAAGCATGTGCTCATATTACTTACACATTAAGAAATAATTCAAATAAGACATAACGACTCTTTTTATTTGCCTATTTAGTCCTCTTAGGAATTTTTTGGTTACTTTTATCTGCTTCAAATACAAGTTTCCTAACTCAAATGAATCTTTATTTTGCATATTTCAGTTAAATTACATATATATAAATGGATAAATATATAAATGCATGATTAAATATATGATATATGCAAATATAAATAACTGATATACAAATATATCAGCTAGGTTATAAATGAGAATATATTATTTTAAAATATATAATTTATATAAAAATACATAATTTATAATTACAAAGTTACATGCATAAATTATCAATTATCATTTATATAAATACATTATATACTATGTAAACATATGAATATATCATTTTAAATTACCATTTTAAAATTATATGTGACTATGTCAATATTTATGAGAAATATAAAATTAATCATTCTACATAGTCTTATGTTATATAATGTATGAGGCATACTTAATACTTATATATTATATCACATATACTTTTATATATAACTATATAGTCATTTGTTTATACCATACTGTATAGTCATTTATTTATGCCATCTATCCATTCAGTTCAACAATTTATGTTTACATATATATAGAAAATTACAGTTTTATGATGTACTTGTCATCCAAGTTTGAAGAAAATGGGTAGACAACTTGGTACTTCCTTTTAAAAATTTGCTATGGTTTATTTGGGTTACCTTTTTCACATTGGACAGTAGTGTGTCATTATCTTTGTCTTCATCAAAGGCAACTAAAATGTAGAAAAGTTTTCATCATTAATCAAAATTATTCACAAATTATCTATTTTTGCAGAGTACATATGGGGCACATCAAAGCAGAATGCAGCCTGCCCTTGCTAGTGTGCCCTCCCTTCTGAAGGCAGAGCCGTTTGCTGCTCATGACAGCAGACACAGGCTGTCATCCATAAACTGGGAAGTGTTATTAAGCACCTTCCCTCGAGTGCTTTTTCCACAGCTCAGTGATAATTCTCAATAAGCTCTATTGCATGTGTGTTTAGAGAAAACAAAAACAGTGGTATTATTTCCCTGCTCTGACAACCTAATTAAACAATCCAGAACTCTGGGAAAAGCACATATTTTGGTGTTTTTATTACTTTTTTATTCATGTGTTGTTTCATAGGTTGTCAAAGCCCAGGCTTTAATGAAACCATTTTCCAGCTAGCAAGTGTTTTAGTTAGCTTGGCTGCTATAACAAACAGCCACTGTCTAAGTGGCTTAATCAACAGCCATTTCTTCCAGTCCTGGAGGATTGATCCAAGATTAAGGCACTGACAGATTTGGATCTGGTGAGGAGGTTGTTTCCTGGTTTGTAGAAACCTTTTCAAGGAGTCATTACATAGAGAGGGACAGGGTGTAAAAAGCTCTGATGACTTCCTCTTCTTATAGGGTGACATCCCATTACTGGGACCCCATACTCCTGATTTCATCTAAACCTAATTACTTCCCTGAGGCCTCATCTCCAAATCTCATCACATTGAGAGTTAAGGTTTCAACACATGAATTTTTGAGGAAGCATGAATATGGATTCCATAATACCAAGTATTGAATGTGATGATATTTATAATGATGTTTGTAAAACTTTATTTTCATAGATTTCAAATTATCAGTCTATAGTATATCTTGGTTGTAAGGTGGTTTCCTATTAGTTAGATTAAAAATTCTTACATCAAGCCCATTAAAGTTAACAGTGAAAATGCTATATAGCATATTAAACATGCAATAAATATGTTTTTTCAATGTATTATTATGGTTCTAATATTCTAATACATATTTGGATTTTCATTTCTTTTTTTAAAATTCAAATCAATGCTTATATCAATCCCACTTACCAGTAAACATATTACATTATACAACCCAGGGAGGAAGAATCTCAATTTTGCTCATTTTAGCTACTTATGGAGAATTTGACTTAAACTGAGATACAATTACAGATAATTTTCATTTCATTTTTTGTAATTTATTTTCCCTCATTTATCTTTGCAGTCACCATCATCATAATCAAAACATTTAAGTGTGCATAATATGTATAAAGAGAGCCATTTCTGTATTTCTTCACTTTTATGAAATCTATACATAAAGGATGACATTAATTTGCCAGAAAACATATGGAGGAAAAATACCCTAACCATTTCCAAAAATGATTTATAGTGGCTAGGTGTATTATTTATGACAATAAAATTATTAAACTTCCATAAAGGCATTTAGCTGCTATTCATGCATCAAACATATATGTCAAGAATATGTTCTTTCTTTGTTGTGACTCCTTAGATATATTTGCATGCACTAATTTTCATGGTTTGTCAGAGTAATCTTGCTTTAACAAAGAATATCGTAAAAAGATGCCTTCCACATCCTCCAATTCCCAACCGTCCCAATTCCCTACCTCTCCATTGTAGATTTGCTATTTAATGAAATGTTTATAACTTTTTATTCCTGTGGAGGAGGCAGCTAAATAGTGTGGAAATTATTCTGTAGACGAAATTCAAAGACTCTCAAGAGATTGCCTGTCTTTTTAATGTGACTTTCATTGCCCTTTCTGAATTTTATCATCAAATCCTTTGAATCATTAATCTATTTCATGAACTCTAATTTTAATTCCTCTAAATGGTTAGCACACTGACAGATCACCAGTGAGTTTTGCCCTATCTCAGATTCTAAATTAAGAGCAAACTGAGAATTCTACTCCATGCATTGAAGGGAGACAATAAATGTCATCACTGCATTTCTGAATATGTGTGACTTTTTTTCTTCTCATGTGGTACACTCAAAGTAGAACATCTGTTTGAGGGAAAAAATCATCCTTAATAGCAACAACACAACTGTAAACATTAAAAGCATCCTTGGTCATCACAAAAGACCTTATCCTTTTATATTTAAGAAATACATTGTAGATATTATTGGATCATTACTGGAATCTAAACACTGATTCCATGGTGTAGTCCGAAGTTCAAGGAGACTAAAATCTCTACAGAGCAACTTAAAATTCCATGAGGCCACATCAATCAAGTTTCCTGTCAATAAAATCCTTGGCACCTCATTTCAGGGAAAATCACTGAGATGAGTAAATGCATAGAACATGCTGAATATGTGGAAATAATTAAATATCATAAATTCTTGAATAAAATGTTAGACATTTTTGAGTAAATGTTTAGACATTTATAAAACTTAGAAAACTTTCTAGTAATATTCATTTTACTCACTCTAATGAAGACATACATTTCAATTTGCAGTCACTAGTCCCAAAACTATTCCTAATTTTGAAAATCTGAAGATATAAAAATGATGTCTATATTTGGTTAATGCTGTTATCTTCAGTTGAGTAGAGGTTTTAAGCCTGTGATAACATCAAATTTTCTTAAAACATTCTAACAAACAACTATTACAAAACCAAGCTATATCCTTAACATGTGGATGCAGTCTTGCCAATAAGATATTTCTTCTTCAGATCAATGGATGAATTGTCCTAGCAAATTACCCTGGGGGAAAACTATGTTCAAAGGGGCCAAATAGCTCTAGAATCAGGGACAATGACCACTTTCAGCATAATTAAATTAAACAGAATTTGATTTTCCAATCTCTTTTTGAAATATATAGCTCTCAGAATTCAGAGTTGTTGATCTTCCTTATATTACTACACTTAAAAATTCGAAGCATCATTTTTTCTATACTGATAAAATGTAAAACAATAAAAACTTCAAAAAGAAAGCTGCTGACATTTTTTTCTATTGCTTTCCCTATTCTGGTGGCTTTCTGGCAAAAAAAAAAAATATATGGCAGAAGCAAGAGGAAGAAGAAATAAGAGGTAGGAGAAGAAAGAACACAAACAAAATGGAAGAGGAGGAAGAACTGGTGAATGACAAAAAGAAAGGCGATGAAAATGACAGAGAGATGGAGGAAAAAAACCACAGCAGAACTGGTTAGTGTTGAGAGATAGGTTGCAACCACAGTGAAATAATGTAAAGGAGTGAAAGTCAGGGAGCGTAAGGCACTGGCACCATTTCACCAACCTCCCTCCAGTGCAGAAGACATAAAAAAACTGACAGAGGAAATCTTACTAGGAAATCATTACTGTCTATCCAATCCAGCTGCCATCTTGAAAACATGTAAGTTTGTCTTGAAAAACTTTTAAGATATACATTGTTCATTTGAGTTGATTTTCTCTGAGTAACTTAGTTCTGGCACCACAAACTAGGAAGGAAACTTGGAAATTTGTCTGACAAGATAAGAACTTACCATCCCCATAAATGTTCTTTTAATGAAATCCTAAGATGATTTCATAGTAAAATATGATTATCAGTGTGTTTGTCCAGCTCTGCACATTAAAAAAAAGAAGCACAAATGGGTGAAGCAGTTGTATTTTTAATAAATACTGTTGAAGCTCCAGTATGGAAATTATAAAATTTCCACACTGGCATTACTGCTGAATAAATGTAAGAAGTTAGCAAATGTATTTAAACCTCTTCTGTGTGTACTGAGCTTTTAAAGTAAATAAAGTTGGAATATTAATTTTTAAGATTTTTAGAGTAGTGGCTTTAAAACAAATCTACATTTAATTCTCTGTGTCTCAAAGTATGTTGTCTAAATATTGATCAGAAAATACCCTGCAATAATGTGTACTTCTCTCTACCCCAACAAAAGGTCTTAAAAAACAAGGGAAGATAAATTTCCACCAACACTAAAATTGTATTCTATGTTGGATTTGGATAAAGATGAGAATATTCATAAGCAAATGTGTAAGCAAGTAAATAAGGGTGAATGGGGCTTGGGAGAGGAGACTAAAAATCTCAGAGCAGATAGGAGAAGCACAGTCTTGTGATTTTCCCCTTCCTAAAATATTTTGCAATATCATACAGGCCTGGTTACAATGACAACTTTTCAGAATGAATAGAAACATATTCCAGAAGATATTCTATTTTGATTTTCAATTCTCAGTGGAAAAGGCTAAACAAAAAAAAAAGCACAGTTCTTTTCCTTTTTTGCCCACTGTATATCTTACTTTGATTGGCCTTGGGTTTCTAGAGAACTCCTGGGAATTCCCAGGAACCTTCCAAATTGATGTCATTCACCCAGCAACCAGGAAGTTTCCAGGTGCAGACAATGGCCTTTTTGGGACCTGAGTTGCATTGGCAGTAACTCTATTCATTCCGCCACCCCTGATATCCACACCTTTGCTACAGTGGCAAGCTGCAAGGACAGAAATTACCTTCAGCTTGACTCCGGATTACTCATCCGTAATGAAAAGTTACTTGATGGCATTCACCAGCAAATGGATGGACTGGAGGATATCATGCTAAGTGAAATAAGCCAGCCTCAAAAAGCGAAGGTCAAGTGTTCTCTCTGATATGAGGGCATGAACCCGAAATAAGGAAATATAAGAGGAACAGACAAAAGGGAAGGAAATGGAGGAAGGAGGGATGAGATGGGGAAGGTTCTAGGAATGAATCAGACTTAACTTTCCTATGTTCATATAAGAACATACCAGGGACTGGAGTGGTGGCTCTGTGAGCTTGCCCAGCATGCCCAAGTACACGGGTTCAAACCCCAGCACCAACGTACACAACTAAATGTCAGAGCAATGAAAGTCATGTGAAAAACTAAATAAAAATTGATTCTCTCTGTCTCTCTTGCACTGTCCTCTCTTTAAAAAAAAAATAAAAGAACATATCATCGTGACTCTCATCAACATGTTCATCAGCATGTCAATAAATTTAAAAAATATACATATATATTAGAAAATAATAGAAAGTAGACTAGAGAGAAGAGAACAGGAGGGGTATACTGGGGACAAATTAAAATAGGATATATTCTACAGTTCTATAATTATATCATTGATTGTTCTATTGTCATGTATATCTAGAAAGAATGAGGGTGGGAGGAAGGGAAGATGAGAAGGAGCAAAACTGGGGACTGAATTTGAAAAATTTATACTCTATGCTTTTATGATTATGTCATTGTATATTCTAATGTCATGGATATTTAAAAAAGAACCAATTTTAGAAAAAAAAGAAGGTAGGTCTTTGGAAGTCTTCTTGCAACTGCAAAGAGGAGCTTTGATCTTTCTATTTGCATGATCTTGTCTCTCCTTTTGCTTCTTTTTTCTTTTCTCTTTGCTTTTTCCCCATCTGTCCTCTTTTCCTCCTCCCCATCTTCCTCCTCTTCCTTTTCTTCTTCTTTTCCCCCATCTGCTTCCTTCCAACTGCCTATTTTTTTCTTTCTGTATTTTTAGTCTTTCATTTTGTCTCCTTTGCTCTTCCCATATTCTCTTTCTCTTTCCCACTCCCCCTTTCTTACACATGTTTTTAAAAAAACCTTCATTTAAAGGATACATGGATTATATAATCCTGCTCTTTCTTTTCTTCTGTTTTTGCCCCATATTTTTAAAGGCCTGATATTAATCCAAAGTACAATAGAATAATAGTACTACAATCAAAACAGTGAAATTAGTTTCCATTGTATGCAGTAGATCTAAGTTAAATTTTTTTTATAAAAGTACTACAGCAAATGTGCTGTTCTATAAAATTCTATAGTTATTTAAACACATTACATTTAACTGTCATCTGGGTAGTGTATTTCAAAAGAAAAAAAAGCTTAACACCATTATTTATAAATGTGATTTTACAATGTATTCAAGTTCAAGGAAAGATGAAATTTTGCTTATTTAGGTAAAATGTGTGTTATGTACAAAGAAACAATAAATGACAAAAGAATGACTGCATCTATAGAAAAATAAAGCCCCTTTTATCATCACATCATATGGAATAATACACAACTAAATAAAATTACTTACAATCAGGATTAAAGAATTTTATGGAGTAAATTAAACACTATACAAAAAAATACCTTTGTCAAAAAATTTCCTTCCTAAGAATCAGAAGCCTTTTGAATGTATAGTGCTCATATTATTGTAAATCAGTACATTTCAGTGGCTGAAGATTAGGCATGATGAATGCTGAATTGTCTCAGATGAAATCACATGTGCTCACAGAACATCTGTTACAGCCTCCCTTCTTGTTATTTTATTGCAAATTTATAACCTATTGCAATTTAAAAAACATGATTAAGATTATAGACGTTTTGAATAAAGGATAATTCATAGGCCTCTCTAAATAATCAACCTATTTTGTGAATGACACATTTTTTAAAGAACAGATTTCCGAACACATATATTTCTTTTTACTACAAAGAAACTCTAGTATTTAGTATTTACATTCAGACCTAGCTACTACAGAAAATAAAAGACTCACATAGTCAGTTACCCAATAACTACAATATGGTTATATTTAATAGAGGGATTTCACAGTGATTTAACATTGGTTTTTCTTGTTTGTATTTATAAGGTCAGCAAACAGTAGGAATTTATTTGGCAATTTTTTTACCTAATGCTTGAGTTGTAAAACAAATGTACAAATGTAGTGTTCATAAGGACATATGTTTGGGTTGTGCACAAACTATATTACCTGAGAAAGTAACTAAAATTACTTCAAACAAAAAGATGCCATAAGGAATTGTATAATTTATACATTACACATGGGGAAATAGTAAGGGTAATACTAAATGTTTATGAAAATATTATCACGGAAATAGAGTTCCCTGAATCCTTCTGTCTGCTCTTTGCAACAAATAAATCTGTAGAAATGGATCAACTCCGAATAGAAGGCTGTAGGAATCTTGTATAAACTACACCTTGACTATTTGCAGATTATTAAAAGTTCTGATTCCAATATTTGTTTACTTTAAGTTCCATTTTCTTAGCAAAATTAATCAAGTTTAGGTGCAAATATAATCAAGTTTTTCTTCATTAATAAGGCCTGAAATTGCTTGTCTCTTGGTCAAATCCATAAGTCATACCTATTTGATGTGAAAGGCAGGCTGGCTGGCTAGTAAAGGTGGAGATTGTGTGGTCAGGGATTAACCAAGTTCAAACACATTCATCCACCATTTAGCTTTAACTTTTCTGTGCCTGTTTTTCTTCACTTATAATTGATATAAAATAGCTTGTACTTATTAAAATTTTCATGTAGTCAGAATGTGATGTCATTTATCACATTGACAATACTTAGCAAATACTCAAACATGATTGGCTGAAATTATATGTTTATATTTTGTGCATGAATGAATATGTAACAACAAATCCCACCATTATAACGCACCAATAAAAATGTGGAAAAATGATTGGCTGACACTAATATTGTGCTAGGAAAAAACGATTTTGTAAGGTGAATGAAAATGCATGGAAAAGAAAGGACAATTAGCAAGCTGTAAAGACTGCTTATGGTTGGATTTGAGTTTTAGCAAAGAAAAGGAAAGCAACAAAATGGACAAAATTGGTAAAGTAAGATACCTCATAAAAATGGATAAATTAAGAGATTCCATGTCCCCAGCAAAATTGTGCCCAGGTATCATCAAATTGAAATACTAAAAAAAAAATTATATTAAAAAAATAGTCTTGCACACTCAATTGCACACTTCTAAAATTAAAGGTATCTTTAGCCTGAGGTAGTACAGGCTAAGGGTAAGGGTAAGGCTAAAGGTATAGGAACAAGAAAATTCATCAGGAAATTATTTGTTGAACTTTAGATTAATTCTTTGCTTTTCTTTATATCACGATGGCACAATTGTAGCAAGAATATTAAAAGGCCTCAAAAGTATAAAAAGTTCAAAATCAAAAAGGATTTCTCAAGCAAATAAGAAAAATAATCTTTTTAATCTGCTTGCATTATTAATAGAATCAATTTTTTATTATAGTATTCACGGATTCTTAAGATAGTGAAATAACCACAAATGTCAATAAAATAGGTCACATAGAACTTGTAAGATTTCAGGATTATCATAAACAGTTCTTTTTTTTTTTTTTTTTTCAGAGCTGAGGACTGAACTCGGGGCCTAGCGCTTGCTAGCCAAGTGCTCTGCCACTGAGTTAAATCCCCAACCCCTCATAAGCAGTTCTAATGCATCAAAATTACTTGAAAATTAGGGAAATCACTTCATATCAACAAAACTTATTTGGCTCAATAATAGTGAAAAGCTTCACTAAAATTTCTTAATTGACCTCCTTAAAGTAAACATTTTCAAATGTTTCATTAGAAATGTTCTTCCTTTCTCTACTACATGGGAAAAGATATTAAAAAGCAGAGCAGAATCAATTAATTAAAAGGTTTTATTTAGGAGGTGAGTTGCATAGTGATTACAAACAAGATTGCTTAGCTCAAGACCTGGCTCTGCCTCTGACCTACTGCATGACCTGTGGTTAGTTATTTAACCTCTCTGATCCCCAGTGTCATCTACTATAAAATGAATAATAATAATAATAATAATTGTATCTACCTCAAAGGGTTGGTGCAGGGATTAATTAGTAGACATATATCATTTGGTATACAACTTGGCACATATTATGTACTCTTGAGGTATTCACTATAGTTGTTTCTGAAATTCTTTTTAAAAATAATGGCAACATGGGAGCTGTAGCAGTGGCTCAGGAGTGGCTCAGGGGTTTGGGTGCCTACCTGGCATATGCGAGGAGCTGGGTTCAAACCCCAGCACCACATACACAACGAAGAATAGGATAAACAAAGGCCAAATGAAAAAATACGTAAAATTGGTTCTTTCTCTTTCTCTCCCTCTCTCTCTTTTTAAAAAATGGATGGCAACAAATATCTGAAACAATCTGATTTTACACACACGCGCGCGCACTCACGTGCACGCACTCACATATATACGATACAATGTATGTGGGTTTCAGGACAGTATTTATCTGAGCTGTACATTTCAATATATTATCTAACAAAATATTTTTTCTCTAATCTCAAAGAGATTTTGCTTGAAACACAGATTTTGAAGATGCTCAAAGAATCACACTTGTAACAAATAGAAGAACAAAATTAAGAATCTCTTGAGTAAGCCAATAGAGAACAGAAACTTTAGATACTAAAATGAATTTTTCACTCGTGATTCCCATTCATCTGTCTCTGTCACCCATCCGAACCTTTTTCACATGATCAGGAACCTAGTCTATGGTATAGAAAAATTACAGACTTCAGATTTAATTTACATGGTTCCCTGCATGTTTGATTCAGTTCTGTGTCACTGATATGATCTTATTAATTATTTTACAGAGTGGTTAAATTCACTATAAAGAAAGTCAGAGTAAAAGAATATTGATGGAAGAATAAGTATATTAAACCAACCCAGCTACCCACTGACTATGAATGCAATTAGGGGAAATAAAATGGAAACAGCACTGGGTGAAGACTGACTCAGTTGTGTTGTGGATTAATGATTTGGAAACAAAAAGAAAAAAGCAAGATAAGGATGGACAAAATATTAATAGTGTGTCTTTTGTCATGTATGCAAGTACATATATTCATATACAACTGAAAAGTTGAAGTACAAAAACCAAAATTAGGAAAAACCATTTCACACTCTGATTTGAATATGCAATTTAAAGGTGTCATTAACTTACAGTAAAACAGTTTGTGTTTGTGGGAAATGTAGTTAAAATGAGAGCACAATAAAAGGAAGATATATGAAATTATTTTCTGGAATTCAGAATTCCATCTACCTTTATATTATCATATAAATCAAGTAAATATTTTGTTCTAGTTAGAATTAAAAGTATCTACATGAGCTATAATGTGAATGTTTATAGATTTAAATGTTAAAAATATTTTATTTAAACAGTCATAATATTAATATTTTATGCTTTTCATATATCCATTTTATTGTGACAAAGTATTGTAGAAAAAAATTAAACTTGACATATTATGAAAGAAGGATCAAGTTACCGAAATGTAGCTGTGTGAGTCTTCGGCCACACATGCAAATGTTTCTTCCCTTCTAGTACTGGTCCTCTATAAGCTCAACCTAGCTCCTCCCAGCTTATGGTACTTCACAGGGTGTACTGCACACTGGGAAAGATCCCTAGCTCACACCTCACAGCTTGTCCCCCATCTTCTTCCCTCTTCTGTCTGCTTTCCTCTTAGAGAGGAGCTCCTGCAAGCTGAAGCATTTTTAGACACCTTGGGAATAAAAAATGTCTTCAGTTAACTTGGTCTAGTAACTTGACTCATCATGAGTGAAGAGCAAATGAACATTCAGAAAAGGTCAACATTTTTAATATTATTTTTAAAAGTCCATTTTTATATTATGGTAAACAATCCTAAATCTTAAACCACTCAAGGGCTATGCAGCTAATTCTCTAGAGAAAAAGCCAAAGACGTATCAGTATATAATTGCTTTTATATTGAGGAGAAGGTACTTGCTTCATACCAAAAAAAGTTCTTATTTTATTATCAAATTAATTTTCTAGTTCCAAACTCCTAAAATATCGCTGAACTGAAGGACAATAATCCAGTAGCTATCCCATTGAATTTCATGGACTTTGACCTTCCAGAAACCCTGGTTGTCATCAGATACTAAAAGAGCACCCAGCATTTCATCTAAGCAGGTTTCTTTTCTCTAGGAGGAAACAAATTAGTAATTGTATTTTAAGTGTAGATGATGTGCAAATGATCCAGTTATGTAACCGTAGAAATGGAAAGGGAAGCATACTTGGTAGGGGCTGGTGGGCAATCTGGGGTGTATACTGTACCTTGATATTTTATTGGACATATTTTATTACATGATGAGAAACCTATTCTATTTTGAGGCACATATATTTTTCAAAAATTGATCTAAAATTTATTTCATTGTTTTTTTTGTGTTAGTTTATTTCTGTCATGTAGAGATACATAGAAAATAATTTCTGTGGTCTTGCTGCTGGTTGTCAATGCTCTTTTTAGGGTGTCACAACCAGAAGGAAATGCTGAATTGCTCCGAAGAACAATTCACGTGGGAGGATGATGCTCAGAAGCTTATGTCTAACTGGAATCACTAGGGGTATCCAGCTCTTGACGTTGAAATTACCGATGTTCACCCCTCCATGCTTCCCATTTCCCAGGAAGGTCCAGTTGAAATATGCTTCCTTCCCCACTATGTTAGTAATTGAGATCTAAAATGAGTCTAAAGCATTTTCACATTAGATAAAGCTTCTTTTCTGGGGGGTGGGCACTGGGGATTGAACCCAGTGTCACTTAGCTACTGAGCCACATTTCCAGTCCTTTTCCCTTTTTATTTATTTTATTTTGAGACAGGTCTTGCTAAGTTGCTGAGGCTGGCTTTGAACTTGAGATCATCCTGTCTCAGCCTCCAAAGCCACTGAGATTACAGGTGTGTGCCACTGAACCCGGCAGGTAAAGCATTCTAAAAACTGAAATGAGTCACCAAACTTCATCAAGGGTAAAACTCAGCAACTGAAGTATAAAACTCATTTATGTGATTATCCATATAGATAATATACAATAACACAAATATATCATTAGGGGCTAAATTTTGTTCCTCCCCCAATTCATATATGGAAAACCTGACCCCCAAGATCTCAGATTGTCCCTGTATTTGGACATAAGAACTTTGAACAACTGAGTAAATTAAAATGGAATCTTTAAGATGAACCCCAATCCATTCTGACAGACATCCTTAAAATGAGGGGCATGGAGGCTGGAGTGGTGGCTCAGCGATTATGTTGCTTGCCTGGTATGCATGAGGATGTGGGTTCAAAACCCAGAACCATGTACAACTAAGTGTCAGAGAACAAAAGCCACATTAAAAAAAAAAAAACTAAATAAAGTTTATTCATTCTTTCTCTCTCACTGTCCCTCTATTTAAAAAAAATGGGGGGCATGAAGACCCAGGTGGTGGTGCAGAGAAAACTAAACCTGTCAGCACTTTGATCTTGGATATTTAGTCTCCAAAATTTCAAGAAAATAAATTTCTGTTGGTTAAGTCACCTAGTCTATGATTATTTTATATGGCAGCCCTAACAAAATGTATGTAAATAACATACATATATCTATGTTTAAAATAATTTGATAGCATTATATCTTATCTATCTATATAATTTCCCAACAGGTTAAATTCTCTTGAAAGAGATGATACAGCTTAGTCATGTCCAATTGCAAATTTCAATGATTTTTATCTATATTAGAAAACACAAATTTTGAAAAATTATATTAGAAAAATCCAATGCTAAAATCTTTCCTCATAGATAGCTTAGGAAGAATCTAATGCCACTTTTCTCACCAAACAATTCTGCTCTGGCCAAGAACATTTTAACTAGTATGCAACACGCTCATATAGCTTCCTCCAACCTAACAACCTTAATGAGAAACTTCTAGCTGTGCTTTGATCTTCCCACCGCACTAAGGCTGCCCTTCCAGAGTAGTGTACCAATCATTTGTGTGCTGCCCACATCCACATTGTTAGACCTGCCTAGTGTATTTGACATACTTGCTCGTGGGCTCTCACATTCTGTACAGCACTTGTTATTGCCTTAAATAGATTCTATTCTTTGTTTATGCAGTACATATGTAACTTCATTGTCAGTATTGACAAGCGTTTTCCCATTGCAATTAAGATCCATGGGATTTCGTTCCTAAATAAAGGTGGCTTTGGAATTCTTGAATCAGTTATATATATATATATTTTTTTCCTTCTAAGATCCTAATTTTAAAGCACAGTTTCAGTTGACTTTGTTATATTGATGATATATGAGTTTATTTTTCAGCTCTCAGAAAGCAATTTAAAAATTGATTAGGTGCCTGAAGTGACATCTGAAAGTAGAATTGTGAGTTTCTGTCCATCATTGGAATGGTGCCTTATAATTCTTACTCTCACATGATTCGTGTTTATTCCACAGCTATAGGTATGTTTTGATTCATATATTTTGTGATAGCAGGAAATTCACAGGATATTATTTTGTACTTCACTTCTTTTAAATGCCAACGAAGTAACGCCTGAGAATAACATCATAAAAGGCATGTTACAGAGAACCTACCAGGTAAGCATTATTATCCTTATTTTGCAGAGTAATTTACTGACAGATTCACAAAGGTTAGATTATTCACTAATGAGAACTAGGTACTAGAAGAATATGAATGATGTTTCATACTGGAATCCATTCTTACTACTATGCTGCAATATCACATTCCTCTCATTAAGACAACTAAAATTGAAATCTAAGACTCATTATTTTAAGGTTGATGTTACTCAGTAAACCAGATGATTGAAAATAGTTATTTAAGCTTGTAGAAGCCCTTGACAAAAAGATATCTAAATGGACAATGGACAATTGAAACGGCATACAACATTGGGAAATACAAAATGGAAATACAATGACCTATAAGTACATAGCACAGAATTGACAAAAATAAAATGATTGAAAATAATAAATATCGTGAAGATGTAGAAGAATGGAACTAAAAATTTTTCTGAGTGTTGAAATTAGAATCAAAGCTTGACATTAATCAGAGCCTATTCCAGAAACTATGTGGGGGCTGAGTGCAGACAGACTTGGAAAAATTTCAACATAGATTTGCAAATGAAAGCTCCAAACAGTATTAGGTATGTCCCAATTATTTGCATGATAAACTAATATTTATCTTTCTATGTGATAGCTTTAGGTGACTGTGGAATAATTAACTTGAATTTGAATACTTTCTCCTATATTTTATGATTTTTCACATAAGACTGACAGGACACCTATAAAAGTTTGAAATGAATTGACAACAGCAATTTTATCATACTAATGTTCACCCTGGTGTGATTTGATCAACTAAGAACATGTTTTGAACATTTTCTCCATTTGGTTTGGAAACCTTTGTGTGTAGAGTATTTAAAAAAATGGAAAAGTAGGTGCTCATCTGGTCATAGAAACAGTTTGGCAAGAATGAAAAGCTTGCTAGTTTCCCCTATTCCCTGAGCAGAGATGATCATGGCCACACAGCACTTAATTCTGTATTTCCAGCTACTTGAAGAAAAAAAAAGTTTCATTATTGATATGTTGATCTACACCAGTTTTTTTTTTTTTTTTTTGAGAGAGGGACAGTGAGAGAGACAGAGAAAGAGAGAAACAACTTTATGTAGTTTTTCACATGGCCTTAGTTGCTCCAACACTTAGTTGTGTACGTGGTGCTGGGGTTTGAACCCGGGTCCTCGTGCTTGCAAGGCAAGCGCCGAAACTGCTGAGCCACCTACACCAGTGTTTTTGACACTCTTTTCAAAAGAAGAAAATTCTTCAGAACATTCAGGAAACTGAAATACTTCATACGCCAAAAGAAGACCTTTGCAGCTGTGATTAAGTTAAGGATTTTGAAATAGAGAGAGACTGTCCTATGTCATCCAGGTGAGTCTTAAATGCAATTACAAGTGAGTGTGTGTGTTTGTGTGTGTGTGTGTGTGTGTGTGTGTGTGTGTGTTATAAGACAGCAGCAGAGCAATTAGATACAGAGTAGAGGATGGAAACATGACTGTGAATTGATACGGCCACAAACCAATGAGTAACAGTGGCCACAAAAAGTTGGAAGAGGCAAGGAACAGATTCTTACCTGTATTTTCCAGAGGGATTGCGACCCTACTGACACCTTGATCAGCAGGAAGCCAGCAATACAGATTTTAGACTTCTGAGCTCCCAAACTGTGAGAGAATAGATTTCTCAATTGAAGTCACCTAGTTTGCAGTAGTTTGTTATAACAGCCATAATAAATTAATACATGACATTTATAGCTATAAAACTATATGGGTGGGAAAATATTGAAGATAATATCAATAGATGTGTGGAATAGCTTGTGTTTACCAACTAAAATTCTGAAGAAGAACAGGGTGTTAAAAGCTCTGTGCTTCTTGACATCTGTGACTCTAACCGATTTAGAGATTTGTTCTGATTTTTTACTTTATGTGAATACTTTTCCCTTGAAAACTGAAAGCAGCCATTTGTAACTAGCCTATGACTGACATATGTCTAATGTACAATCCTTGGGTTATATCCCCCGTGTTATCAACCTTCCTAACCATTGTCATGGTTCGCCCCACAGACCTCCCCTACTCACCATTTTATGCTCAGTATTTCCCACTTACTGACATTACAGTTGATAAGTTTGATATCCAATTCATTGAACAAATGTTTCATAGAAATTACTCTTTATCTACTTTCCATTGCTATCTCTGATTCTTCACCTTCCTCTAACTATAATCTGACCAGCTCCAGAAGTTGCCTCTATCATTCTGATAAAGCTGTTTGTCAGGGTCGCTAAAATCCTGGATACCACCAAATACAGGGACTTGCTTCTATTATCTTCTTCACTTCCCCACCTTGCTCCAACATGAAATCCTATTCTTTCTGACTTTCACATCACTATGTTCTATGGCCATCTTTCTTTTTCACTGTCCACACCTACTCCATCTCTTCTGTTGATCTTTTTCTTCTCCCTCTAATATTTAGAATTACTCAGAGGTCAGTGTTGTGTGTATTGTTCTTTTCTATTTTCACCCACTCAATACAGATGATCCTATCTATTCCTATGGATTGATATGCCTTCTAAATTCTGCTAGCTCCCTGACTTTTACATATCTGAATTCACATTTACAAATCCATTGTAAGATTCATAACTCCTCTTGAGTATTGAATGACATCTGTTATTCACATTGGACTAAAAAGGACTCTATATTTCTCTTTGCACATATTTGTCTGTTCTTTCTTCAGCATTTCCTATCTTAATGAGCATGAAGCCACTATCTGCCAATTTGCACAAATCAGAAATCTAAAAGTTATCTTTAATTCTACCATGAGGTACTACATTAGATCCAACACCAAGTTTTGTATGTTATGTCTGAAATATATTTTGTATTTAATCACTTCTTTACATCTCTATTGCTACTAATATCTCCTGACTACCCTGTATGTGGACTCCTACTTCTAGTCTTTCCTGTTTGAAATCCATTCTATACACAGAAGCCAGGTTAACCTTTAGATCAGTTTACATGCCCACTTAAACATCCTCATTTCTTCTAAATAGTTTTCACTTTAAAAAATTCATGCATGATTTAGACCTTTCCTGTTTTTCCCAACTTTCCTCAAATTCTCTATCACAACTCCTATAAAAATGGAGGTCTTCCCTCAATACTTACAGAACTTCATTTTTTCCTGCTTCAGTATGTTTAGAATAATATTCCTATATCTAAATCTATCTCAAGCTATTCTCATACATTAATTTTTATTCTGGATCAACTCACATTTCAAATCTTTAGCAAAATCTTGTTGATTAACTAGGCCAAAAAAAGAAAAGAAAA
>PVKS010030836.1:0-17762 GCA_004027875.1 Aplodontia rufa
TATCCAATCAGAGTGAGATGCTAGGTGATCATACACTCCCCTATCCAATCAGGATTTTGATCGTGTGCTGTTCTGGTGCTTGTTTCAGATACTTTGTACAAGAACTGTAGCAATTCAGGTCCCACCCTGTCTGCCTAGCAGGTTTCTAGCTCCTGTTCTCACGCTTACTTCTCAGGCAATTACTGATGCATTTTCTATCGGGTTACTTTTTCAGAATTTTGTATAAATGGGATTGTACAATACATATTTTTTAAAATCTACCTTCCTTCATTCTGCATAACCACTGTGAGAGTCACCCACACCATTTGTATGCATCAGTAGTTCATTTCTTTAATTGCTGAGCTTCATTTCACGACGCCCACAGGAACATTCATTCACTCATCTGCTGATAAGCATGAGAGTTGTTTCCACTTATAAGTAAAAGCATCTTTGCATAGACAAAAGGTAGGGTATGCATAGGTTATTAAAAAACTGATAAAGTGCTTTCAAAACGTTTTACCTTCCCTCCATCATATGATTTTCAGTTGTTCCACAGCCTCATGGAAATTTAGTGCTGGATCGGCTAAGTATTTAAAAGGTGTGTGTCACACTATGTCTGATTTACATATCTGTAATGAATTATGTTGAAATTTCCATGTGCTTTTTCTCAGTTCTTATGTCATTTTGATACAAGAGTGATCCTTACATAACTGATTCTATTTAAATTATTTACCCATATTTTAAGTTGGTTTTTGTGTTTCTTATTGAGTTTTGAGAGTTCCTTATATATTCTGGACAAGTTCTTTATCAGATAAATAGCAAACAAAAAGTTAGCAAGGATTGTCTTCCAGTCTGTGGCTATCTTTTCATACTTATATTAGTGCCTTAAAAAAAATAACCAAAACAAAAGGGGCTGGAGCGGTGGCTTAGAGGTCATGGAGCTTGCCCGGCTTATGCAAGTACACGGGTTTAAACCCCAACACCCATGTACACACCTAAGTATTAGAGCAATGAAAGCCATGTGAAAAACTCAATAAAAATTCTCTCTCTCTCTATCTCACTGTCCTTCTCTATTAAAAAAAACTAAGCATTTCACCTTGTGAAGATGTCCCATTTGCTGATTTGTTTCTGTTTCACAAATTATGTTTTTTGTTTTACATCTAAGGTTATAAAGGTTGTTTTTCCCCAATATTCCTTCTGGAAGTTTATTTTTTAGGTATCATAGATAAAATATAGTCCATTTTGAGCAAGCTGTTATGAGTTATGGATTAGAGATTTATTTTTTTCGTTTGTATAAGGGTATGCAGATACACCAACACTATGTGGGGGAAGGACTATCCATTCTGCGAAGAGCTGCCTTTACATTTTTGTCACAAATCAGCTGTGAAAAACATGTTCGTCTATTTCTGGACCTTCTATTTTTCCTATACTAATATATTTGTCTAGGTAACAATACCACAATAATTACTGTATTTTATGAGTCTTGATTGAGCAACATACTGTTAATTCACTAACACAGCTCTATACTTTTAGAGTTATTTTTTCCTTTTCCACATTCATAGGATTTCCTGAGAATTTCATGAGTTTGTCAATTTTTACAAAAATAATCCTACTGGATTTTCACTGGGATCGCAAAAATCAATTTGAGACAGGACTGAAAGACTTAGAAAATAAACAGGATGGGATATACTTACATTAAAATTATTAGTTCTTTCAATTTCACTGGGTGTCCTGTATTTTATTTGGTGATCCTAACTACAGAATTAGGGTCTGAAGAGTGCAGAGTTTTTAATTCCATAAGCAGTTTATCTGTTTTCTTAGGTCTTTGCTTTGTCTCCATGTTTTGCAGTATTTGCTGCATACCTTTTGGAAAAGTTACTTGTTCAGTAAATCATATGCTTTGATGTTATTATAAAGGACAGCACTTTTAAGATATCAACTTCTGATTCATTTTGCATCCTACAACTTGGCTCAATTCACCTATTATTCTAGTAGATTCTTTGCAGATTAAACAGTATTTTTTTTTCATAAAAAAGTTACATTTCCCCCCAAATTAGTTTCCTTCCAATGTGGATGTCTCTTTTTCCCTCCTAATTACATTGGCTATATTCCCTAGGACACTGCTGAATAGAAATCACGAAAGATAACATCCTGATCTTGTTTCTGAACTTAAGGAAAAATATTCTTCAGTCTTATGCCATTATGTTTGCTAAAGGTTTTATATTGATCTCCTTTATTGGTTGAGGAAATTCCTTCTGCTCCCAGTTGACTTGAGAGTTTCATAATGAATGGGTACAATTTCCAAAAGTTTCTTCTTCTGGCAACTGAGATGACGATGTGATTTTGCTTTATTTGAATGAGGATTACAGTAACTGATTTCTGAAAAGTAAGGTATCTTTACATCCCTAGGTTAAATCCCAATTGGTCATGTCATACAATCACTATTATATATTGTTAGATTCTATCGGAAAACATTTTTTAGCATTTTGCATATATGTTCATGAAGACTACTGTTTTGTTTTGCGTGAATACTATCATCTGAAAACCTGGTACCATGCTCATGGTGGCAATCTAGATTAAGATGAGTATTACTCCTCTTCAATTTCAGGGGCCAGTTGTGTAGAGTTGGTATTTTCTTTTTCTTACATGTTTGGTAGATTTCAATGATGAAGCTACATGGCCTGGCCTTTTTTTTTTTTTTTTTTGGTGGGAAGATTCCCAGCAACAAATTCATATTTTATTAATAGAGAGCTATTTGTTTATCTATTTTTTACTTAAGTAAGCCTTAGTACTGTGTGTCCTCAAAATAATTTGACTATTTCATTTGAATTGTCCAACTTATTGGCATATAGTTCTTCAAAATATTCCATTATCTTTCTAATGCCTATTGAACTATTAGTAATAAAACCACTGCTCAACTGTTGCTAATTTAGATGTATTTTCTTCCAAGTTTGATTAAAGACCTACCAAATTTAAATTTTTCAAAGAAACTGCTTTTATTTTCATTAATTATCTCTGATTTTCTCTTTCAATGGTTTCCAATCTAACCTTTATTAGTACATTTCTTTTGTTTACCTTGCATTAAACTAATGGAAACATTTTTCTCTTATATGTGCTAAGTGATTGTTTTTTCTCTTTAAGTAGAAATTTAGAGGCATCTTCCCACAAATTTTCATAGCTTGCATTTCCATTTTCATAAAATTTACAATATTTTATAATTTCTCAAGTCATCCCCTGACACATAAGTTTTTAGAAATGCATTGTTAGACCTCCAAATATTTTGGGTGACCTTCCAGAATTCTTTGTTATAAATTTCTATTTTAATTTCACTATTTTCAAATATTATACTTTTTAATTGTTAATTTGCTAACTTGCTAGTTCATTTGTGCTTTGAATATTTGCTCTTTTATTAAAATTTGTTGTTGTTTTTTTTTTAACTACAATTTAACAATATTGTTAAATAATTCCTTTGGAAAAAGCACGCATTCTGAACTGCCTTTGACGCAGTGTCTTATAAATATCAATTAGGGTCTGTAGGCTGAGAGTGCTCTTCAAATCTTCTAGGTCCTTACTGATTTTTCAACTCTTGTTTTATCCAATAAAATACTAAAGATTCTGATTATAATGTAAATTTGTGCCTTCCCTCTTGCAGTTCCATCTGGTTTGTGTTATGTGCTCGGATGATCTTTTTTTGGGGGGGCATGCTTATGGACTCGATGCTTTTTTGATCATTATGAAATGAACTTTTCTATTCCTAATGATAATATTGACTCTAAATGTATTTTTTCCTGATTGTAATGTAGTTAATCTACATTAGTGTTAAGATGGTTTATCTCTTCCTTTTCTGTTTAACCTGTGTCTGTCTTTCAAGCGTGCCTTTCATACAAAGCATGTATTTGGGTCTTCCTCTTAGAAAATATAATCTGATAGTCTCTGTAGTGTAATTTGGGTGTTTTAAACCAGTTATGTTCAATGTGATTGTCAACATGAATAAAATTCAGTCTATATACTTCCTATTTGTTTTTTCTTTTTCCTGTTCATTCTTTGTTCCCTCTTAAAACTCTTTTTTCTGTCTTCTTTTGGATTATTTTCTGAATTCCATGTCAGTTCTCTTTGATTTACTTTTATCCTTCTTATCAGTTGTATTTTCCTACTCCTGTGCTTACACAGAAATGTTGTGATCAGCACCAGATAGTATGAATTCTATACCTGGTTGAATTCTGCTTATTTTGGTATTTCTGTAAACATTCTGGAGCTTTGTACTTGGACATAGTTAACTTGAAACAGTTTCAACCTTTTGGGTTTCGCTCTTAATATTTATTAGGCAGGAACAAATTGATGATCAATCAGTCGGTTATTCCCCTGTACTGAAGTAAGACTCTCCTCTTAAATCCAATGCCTAACAATCCATGAGATTTTTGTCTGACTGATGTAAACAGGTGTTGTTCCCAAATGTGTGCAAAGCAAGCAAGTTACCCAGCGTATTTCACTCTGATCCTTTAAAGTGGTTCTTTCTCCAGCCTCAGGTCTTTCCCTCATCTGCTTACATTAATCAGGACTCAGCTGATTACAAGAGGAAGTCACTCTGGAAATCTTAAGAACTGTCTCTGTACAGCCATCTCCTTTCCAGTATTCTATCCTACAGAGTCTAAACTTCAGTCTTCCCATAATCAACTCAGGGAAGTATCTCAACTCACTAAGTCAACTGGGGTCTAAATGTGATACCCTTCCTGCAGCATACTCCTAAAACACTCAAGGTAGTAAGCAGGGGCAATATTATGTCTTATCTCTTTTACCACTCATCTCTCAAGGATCACTGTGGCCTAATGGCCACTATGAAACTGTTTCTTATATTGTTAAGTAGGAGCAAAATCAGATCTCCATTGTTCCATCTTGATCAGAAGTGGCAATACCCATTGGATAAACACACACAAACACACACACACAAAATGAAAATATAGTTTATTCGGCTATTACAAATTCTGCTACAATCAACACTACTGTATGTGTGTCTCTGGCTCCCTCTACAAAATTTGACTAGGAAATGAATTTGGGGACACAGGGTTCATATACTATTATAGTGTTCTTTGGTTATATTGTGTGTAATGTGCATGTATGAATATGTAACAACAAATCCCATCAGTATGTGTAACTATAATGCACCAATTTTTTAAAATGTGGAAAAAAAATCTGCTCCACAATCTGCTGTACCAGTCTATATGGCCACCAACAATTCAAGGAAGTCAGTATTAATCTTAACTCATACTTTTATTTAGTCTTATTCATTTATGCTAATCTGCAATTTGCATTGCCCTGATGACATTAATTTACTTTTCTTCTAACAGTTGCATGTTCAAAACATTGACCCATTTTTATTATTATATTATTTCCATTAATAGTTTGGGATTCTTCACATCAAAGCTGAGTGATAATACACTGTGAAGTGTATGTTTTTCAAACATCTTTTCTAGAGTAGGAGACTTGTGTTTCATTTGGTTTTTGGATTACAGATTTTATCATTTGAAAGCTTTAAATTTTAAAATAGCTGAATACATCATTTTCCATGCATAATCTAAATTTGAATATGAAATTCTTTACTAACTGAGGATCTTGAAGACTATTTTCTAAGTTTTCTATAAAATGTTACACTTTTAAAGTCACCAATATATTTGCAAATGATTTTGATACATAGTATAAGGTAGGAGTATTATTTTAGTCAGTTTTTTCATTGCTGTGACTAAAAGACCCAACAAGAACAATTTTAATGGAAGAAAACTTTATTTGGTGGGTCACAATTTCAGAGGTCTTAGTCTATAGAAGGCAGGCTCCATTCATGGGGGCTCAAGGTAAGACTGAACATCATGGTGGAAGAGTGCGGCAGAGGGAAGCAGCTCAACACATGGCTCCAGGAATCAGAGAGAGTCTCCACACCAGACACAAAATTTATAAGCTAGGGGCTGAAGTGATGGCTCAGCAGTTATGAGCTTGTCTTGCATGAGCAAGGACACTAGTTTGTACCCAAACCCCAGTACCGTGTACACAACGAAATGTCCCAGCAACAAAAGTCACATGAAAAACTAAACAAAAAATTGATTCTCTCTCTCACTATCCCTCTCTCTTTTAAAAATCAAAAAAGTATATATATAATATATATTATTTTACATATATATTATTTTATATAAATTATATATTATTTTATATATGTTATATATATTGGTGTATATATATATATATATATATAACTGGCCATACCCTAACTGCTTTCAGTAGAGGATTAACTCACTGATTGGGTTAAGGCTCTCATAACCAAATCATTTTACCTTTGAGTCTTCCAGCATTGTCTCACATTAGCCTTTCGGAGACACCTTTCATCTAAACCATAACAAGTACACTATTTTTCCCCATAAGCATAGCCAAAAGTCCCAGCATCATTTACCTAGCCACTGTTCTATCACTTTTCCCATTGCTATTTAATGTCCTTTATTTTACGTGGGTTAATCTTTTATTCTGTTGGTCTATTTGACTATCCCTGTCCTAGTATCCCTTTGTCCTAACTATTATAGCTTTAAAATAAAGTTCCATTATTAGAAAAGCAAATCTTGAAAATCCTTGTGAATATTGATTTTTATGTGAAATCCAATTTGTCTTACCACATTCTATTAATAATCTGAACTTTTACTGAAAAATATTGAGTTTATGGATTAACCTTTGGAGAACTGACATCTTTACACTCACAAACATTGTTAAAATTTCTTTTTTATTTCGCATTTATTTCTCTTTCAATAATATTTTACAATTTTTTTTATTAAGGCCTTATAAAAGTTTTGCTAGATTTGTTAGGAAGTTTAAAGATTTTGATTCATTGTTCGAAGCATACATGAGTTCAGTTGTTTTTAATATGTTGTTCCAATATCTAGCAACCTTGCTCTTTTCCCTTATGAGTTCATTAGTTTATCTTTATTTTTAAAAAAATGTTTCAAACTGTAATCTGAGCTACTCAGGTGGATGACACAGAAAGATCACAAATTCAAGGCCAGCCTCTGCAATTTAGCTAGATCCTGTCTCAAAGTAAAATTTTAAAAAGACCTGTCAATATAGCTCAGTGGTAGAGCACACCTGGGTTCATCCCCAGTAATGGCATACTGCGATCATCTAATAATGAAAATAACTCTATTTTGTTTGCTTATAACTTTTATTTTTCTCTTCTAATTACCATGATCAGAATCCCACAAAAAGTGGTAGTAAAAATACAGTGGTAATAGTGAGTGTATCTTTCTCCTGATTTTAAAGAAAGAAATTTCTTGTCTTTATTACTGTGTGATTTGCTGTAGACATGTATTCAATTTGTTTTATTCAGAATACCTAGTATTCTGAAGTTTTTCTTAAATCACTGAATTTCACAAAGTGGTTTGTAAAGATAGTTAATAAGATAATCATGTTATTTCAAACAAGTTTATATTCTGATGAATTGTGTTAATTTCACTTCTAAAACCAAACTTACCTTGTGTTCCTGAGATAAACTGTACTTATTACTTATGTCTCTCAATTATGTCTGCATATAACTACACCTATCTACACACACAGTATATTTTCAGTTCAACTTACATCATGCATAGTAATTGCTATCTGACAGTTTAATTGCTGTGGAGGAGTCACATCACCTCATATTTTAAAAGCCTATATTTTTCAAGAATTAAGCTTCCAATGCCCATTTTCCAACAATTTGCTTTCTTCAACAATGTAATGTCTTATGTGGTGAATTTTTCTTTCTTTTTATTTGTTCAACATAGTCTTACATATTGGAGGAAATCATTGTTACCTATTAATGCATAAACAGATATTGACAGAGTAAGTTAAACCTGATCCTAGTACAGGATCTCCCCCTCTTCATCCATTCCCCAATCCCATGTCTCCTCTGTCATACCCCCATGCTATAGATAGAAAAAGCATATGCATGTATATTAATTATTGAAATTTCTGAGTTTATATGCCTGCCTGAGTATAGTTGGGCTTCTCATGGGAGTCGAGTATATCCAGCCATAACTTTCCTTTTCACTCCCTCCCTTCTCTCCCTTCTCCCCTTACCTTCATAGCTATGGTTCCTTCAGCTAATGTCATATTTCAACTTTGGTGAATTTATTATCTAAACTTAGCTAACTTTCATCCTATCTTAGGTTTTAGACTAGCTTCCATATATGAGAGAAAACATTCAGCCCTTAAGTGTCTGTGTTTAGGATATTTCACTCAGCATGATTTTTTTCCATTTCCATCCATTTAGCTGCAAAAACCGTGACATCATTCTTTCTAATAGCAAAGTAGAACTCCATCATATATACATACCACAGTTTTTGGATCCATTCACCCATCAAGGGACATTTGGGTTGGTTCCACAGTTTAGCTATTATAAACTGAGCTGCTACATACATTGATGTAGTTATGTCTCTGTAGTATGCCAATTCTAGCTCTTCTGGGAAAATACCCAGGAGTGGAATAGCTGGGTTGTAAGATGGTTTTATCCCTAGTTTTTTCAGGAGTCTCCACACTGCTTCCCAGAGAGGCTGTTCAAGTTTGCAGTCTCACCAGCATTGTGATAATGTTCCTTTCTCCCGGCAACCCCTCCAGCATGTGTTATTGCTTATATTCTTCATTTTCTCCACTCTGACTGGAGTGATGTAGAATTTCAGTGAAGTTGTGATTTGCATTTCTCTGATTGCTAGTGATATAGAACATATTCTCATATATTTATTGGCTTTCTGGACATTGATTGGATTATTTGTGGTTTTGGTGCTCAGTTTTTTAGTTCTTTGTATATTCTGGATATTAGTCCCCTGTCAGAGATGTAGCAAGCAATGATTTTCTCCCATTCTATAGGTTCTCTCTTGACACTCTTGACTAATTCTTTTTTTTTTTAAGAGAGAGGGACTTAGAGAGAGAGAGAATCAATTTTGTTAGTTTTTCATATGACTTTCGTTGCTCAGACACTTCATTGTGTTTGTGGTGCTGGGGTTCAAACCCAGGTCCTCGTGCATGCCATGCAAGCACCAAAATTGCAGAGCCACTGCTCCAACCCCTCTTGACTAATTCTTTAGCTGTGCAGAAGCTTTTCAGTTTAATGGAATCCCATTTATTGATTCTTCGTTTTAATTCCTGCGCTGTGGGAATCTTGTTAAGGAAGGAGGAAACTACACTCACATGGGGGAATGATGATCCTATTTTTTCTTCTAATAATTGTATATTTGCTGGTTTAATTCCTAATTCTTCGATCCATTTCGATTGGATTTTTTTTCATATGAGAGATAAGTATCTAATTTCAGTTGTCTGCCTATGGTTGTCCACTTTCTCCAGCACCATTTATTGAGCAGGCTTTCTTCCAAGCTAAATTTTTGCCCCCTTTGTTAAATATCAGATGGTTAAAGACTTGTGGATTTGTCTCAGTATCTTCTATTCTTTTCCACTGGTCTTCATGTCTGTTTTAATACTAATATGTGAATATTTTTGTCATTCAGTGCCATTGCCCTGCTCAGATATTCTTTAGTCACTTTTCTAACTGTGTAGGTCCATGAGACTTTACTTTTTTTTTTTTTAAGAGAGAAGGACAGTGTGTGTGTGTGTATGTGTGAGAGAGAGAGAGAGAGAGAGACAGAAAGAGAGAGAGAGAGAGAGAGAGAGAATCAATTTTTTATTGAATTTTTCACATGGCTTTCATTGCTCTGACACTTAGTTGTGTATGTGGGTTGCTGGGGTTTGAACCCGTGTACTTGCACATGCTGGGCAAGCACCACAACCACCAAGCCACCGTTCCAGCCCCCAAGGGACTTTAGCTTTTAACAGCTGTTAACTGTCACTCTTCTTCAGTGGATTCTCTCTTGGGGAATGGAACTTCTACATGTCCACAGGACCCCTTCCCTTAGCTAGAAGGGACATTTGCAGAGCATGAAAGGTATTCTGTACCTCCCTAAGCTACCCTCCTGTAGGACACAGGCTGACGTTACATCACCCTAACTATCACACTTCTCCTATTATCTTGTCATTTACCTGATGCATATGAAGTCTTCATCTTAAGGTCTGCTTCTAGGAAGCCAACAGTATAGAATAGTCTTAAGAATGTATCTCCTGGAGAAAGTACATTTTAAGGCTTTTGACAAATTTTTTCTTTTATGAATTTATAAATCCATATTTCTATCAGCAATGCAAATTATTCTGCCTCCTTATCCTAACATTGCACATGTATGTACTATGCCTGTAAATATACACACCAACACGGACTGAAGGTTTTAGTCTTCCTAAAAATCTTTATACCAGTGTGTTGGCATTAAAAGAGAGGGCTTCTGGGAGGTGGTCAGGTCATGAGGTTGGAGCCTTCATGAATATAATGAGCACACAGCTCGTTTCTCTCTGTCATGTAAAGGTACAATGACAATGAAACGGTCATTGACAAGTCAGGAAGAGTACCCTCATCAGATAACAAATCTATTGACATCTGGATCTTGGACTTCTTGTCTTCCAAAACTGTGAGAAATGATTTTTGTTGTTATTAAATCATCCAATTTATGGTATTCTCTTACAGCAGCCTGAATTGAATAAAATACACACATATTGTTATGTTTCTTAACTGAAAATAAAGATAGTATGTCATTGTTATCTATATTTATTTGATCACTAGTGAAGTTAACCATAACTTGTACATTTATAATTCCATATGTTCAGTAAACCTTTCACCTATTGCATGGATTCATACCACACGAGGTGTTATTTGTCCACAATTAATTAGGCAAATGCTGAGCAGTTCACCACCACTTACTGTAATTATTTCAGTGTAGAGATGTTACTGTTCTAATTCCCTTCCTATATACAGGGAAATGTACCTAATTAGACCTTAATCTGCATTATGAATATAATAAAAACATTAAGTGATCCTCCAGATATGTGGACAAACTTAGATCTATTTTCCTAATCTCTCTGTTCTACTCTTTTCATCTCTAGGCCAACATCTTTCAATTGCTCCTCCTCACAAGACATGGTGAGGAATCCGTCAATATCTATTCAAGCTCTGGTCAGTAAGTTTCTAAAATGAATGCTATTTCAAAAATTCAAGCAAACGTGGCACAGAGAGTTTTCTTGGGTATCTGAAAAATTTATGACTTTAAACATTTTTAAAGAGCTTTTCTTTGAAATATCGAACCCAGATTCTCAGATTTTGTAGGTTGACTTTCTATCTTCTAAAAATGTAAACATAAAACCAGGGAGGAACATGGCGACTTGAAGGGAGATAGCCTTTCCTGAGGCTCCGGGTCTGCTTGGGAAAAATCTAGTGCATCCGCAATTTTCCTAGGTGTGTCCAGGGGAAACTATATTTGAAGTTCTAGTACTAGTTTGTGAAGCTTTTATAAGGAGCTGAGTCTTGGGAGTTTTGCGAGAAGAAAAAAAGGGGGGGATTTCCTCCGCCCGCCAGGGACACAGAAGGCTGCCTATGCTGACTGCCTGCCAGAAAGAGTTCTGTCTGCCCCGCCAGGAGTGCTGTGGTTCGGCTGTTTGCTTGGTGTTAGCAGAGCGACTGTAGGAGCGAAGAGATAGGGAGTTTTTTGTCTGTTCTGCCAGGAACGGTAACCAGCACCCTTCCGTTCCAGGACTGGACACAATCCCGGACCGGCAGCAGGGGTGAGGCTACATGCTGCAGCAGCCGATCCAGTGGGTCTGAGCAGAAACATAGATTTCATCCCTGATCCTATCCCGACCCCAATTAAGCAGACGCCCGCCAAGCTCCCCCTCTGCGGGGAGCAAAACCTGTCCTGGGAGATGACCCCCTGGGGTCCCCGGTGGCAGGTCGCCATTGGGTCTTCCAGGACTCAATTTCCCATGGGCTACAGGGGTGGGGCTACGGAGCAACTGTCAGAGCAACAAGAAATAGGGGGTCTTTGTCTGTTCTGCCAGGAACAGAGACAGGCTCCCTTACGTTCTGCGTGCTCGCTGGTCACAATTCTGGACGGCTGCAGGGGCGGGGCTGCAAGCAGCAAAAGCTGGGACTGCAGATGCTAGCAGAGTCACAGATACCATTGCTGATCAGATCCCATTCCTAACTAAAACAATCATTGGCCAAGCTCACACATTGTAGGGAGTGATACTTGTACTGGGAGACAGCCCGCTGGGGGCCACAGACTGAGAGACATTCATATTGAGGTCCCAGAGACACCCTCATTGTCTATAGATCCACGATTTCATTAAGAATTTTTTATTTTTTATTTTTATTTTCTTTTACTGTTTTAGCTTTTAAATTTTTTATTTCATTTTTTAATTTTTATTTTATCTTATTTTATTTTTTAATTTTTTTATTTTACAGATTTTGTTTTTTTTTTCTCTCCCCTTTTTAGCTGTATGGTTAATACTGAAGTTAGTGTTGGTGGATGTAAATATTTATTTGTGTATGTGTATTGGTGATTGGCTAATACTCTTTCTAAGTCTTCTTAATACCTACTGCTACCCCTATAACATTGGATCCCAACCAGGAAAACGTTTCATGATAGCATGATAGACTCAGCCTCTGCAGAGTGAAGATAACCATGCCCCATACTAACCTCTTCCTCTTCTGTACTCTGATAATCCCTAAATATAAGCATTTTTCTCTCACCCTCACCCAAAGTCTTTACCCCTCCCACATCCCAATCCTATGTTTTCCTTAGTCCTAATAGAATAACCTACTCCCCCCTAATCCCTTGTTCCTCTTTACTTGAAGGCAAGAGTGATTTTTTACCTCCCCAACTCACCTCTTTGAATTCCTAGTCATCCCTTCTCCCCACTTCCGGAGACACCCTGCTATCTGAAGAAATAGACATGCTTCAAAAAGGGCACTGGCTTGCTCTCATAATTCGCTGTGAGATCTCTCTCAAAGTAACCCATTACAACAAAACAAAGACATAAGAAGCTCCAATTACACCACCAACAGCAACTTTCTTGAAGTACAAGTCACGCTCTTGGACTCAGAAAATGAGGAAAAGGAGAAATAAGTTACTTCCTCAACCCCACAGCTCTCCACCAAAGGATCCCATAGCTGGAGCCCTAGATGAAAACCAAAGGCATTGTTTCAGTGTTATGATTAGTAATGCAATCAAAGAATTGAGAGATGAAATAAGGAAAGGGTTCAGACAGCAATTTCAAGAGATGAGGGACAACTTCTACAGGGAAATAAGGGAACAGTTCCACGAGATGAAAGATCAGCTATACAAAGATATAGAAATCCTGAAAAGAGATGTAGCGGAGCTACCAGGACTGAAAAACACAGTTAATCAAATCAAATCCTCCCTGGAAGAAACCAACACCAGAGCTTACTCTACTGAAAACAGAACATCAGCACTCTAAGAAGAAGTATCGGACAATGAGGATTGGCTAAACAATGTCGAATTCAAATGAGATAAGTAGGATAAACAACTTATATTACATAATCAGAACTTCCAAGAAGTATTTGATGAGATGAGGCGTAATAATCTGAGAATCATTGGTCTGGAGGAAAACCCCGAACAGCAAACAAGAGGCATCAAGAATCTTTTAAGCAAAATCATAAGCAAGAACTTCCTTCATGTTACAATTGATCTGGAATATCACATCCAAGATGCTTATAGAACACCAAATAGGCCTAATCAAAAGAGAAACTCACCAAGACATATCATATACAAAATGAATAACACAGAAATTAAAGAGAATTCTAAAAGCTGCTAGAGAAAAGCCCCAAATCACATTCAGAGGCAAACCAATTTGGATCACTATGGATTTTTCAGAGCAAACGATGAAGGCCAGAAGAGCTTGGAACAATATCTTTCAAGTATTAAAAAATAATAGCTTCCACCCAAAGATAATATACCCTGCAAAACTCAGCTTTAAATGTGATGGGGAACTTAAATACTTCAACGAAAAACTCAAGCTAGCAAGATACATGAACACAAATCCAGCTCTACAGAACATTCTCAAAGATGTTCTCCATTCAGAAGATAATGCCAACGATATGCTAAATCCTTAAACAAGGGCGAGTCAATTATCATACTATACAAAAACAGACTTTCAAGATGACTCAAAACTCTGTAATCGATACAAAGTCTATGCATCGGCCTCCCATATCTATTCTATCCTTGAATGTGAATGGTCACAATGCCCCAATTAAAAGACACAGACTGACCCACCGGATCAAAACACAAAATCCAACAACCTGTTACCTGCAAGAGACTCATTTGACACTCAAAAATAGACACAGGCTGAAAGTGAAAGGATGGCAAAATGTCTACCAGGCCTGTGGCCCAAAAAGGCAAGCTGGTGTAGTGATTCTAATTTCTGACAAAACTAATTTCCAACTAAAACTAGTCAGAAAGGACAAAGAGAGTCACTTTATCATACTAAAAGGGACAGTTCATCAAGAAGATAGAACGATAATCAACATTTATGCCCCCAATTACAACACCCCCCAAATACATGGAAAAAGTCCTTAAGGACATTAATCTCCTCATCGATCTCAACACAATAATCCTGGGACTTCAACACACCATTATCAACTCTAGACAGATCATCAAAACAAAAAATCAATAAAGACATCTCCAATTTGAACTACTCTATTAATCAATTGGGCTTAACAGACATTTACAGAATATTCCATCCTAAGACAGCTGAATTTACCTTCTTCTCAGCGGCGCATGGATGCTTCTGTAAAATAGACCACATCCTAGTTCACTGGGATAATCTCAGCAAATATAAAAAAGTGGATATAATCCCATTTATTCTCTCAGATCATAATGCTATGATCTTAGCAATCAATAACAAGAGAAACAACAGAAACTATTCAAATACTTGGAAATTGAATAATTACCTTTTAAACGAAGGATGGGTAAATGAGGAAATGAGAACAGAGATTAAGAAGTTATTGGAATTGAAAGAGAATACGGAAACAACATACCGAAATCTCTGGGACAGTATGAAGGCTTTCTTAAGAGGTAAATTTATAGCACTTCGAGCATACATCAAAAATCTAGAAAGAGACCAGATTAATAGCCTTACGCTTCAACTCAAACGACTACTAAAGGAGGAACAGTCCAACCCTAAATCTAACAGAAGACAGGAAATTACCAAAATTAGAGCTGAAATCAACAAAACTGAGAACAAAAAAACTATACAATCTATCAACAATCTCAGAGTTGGTTCTTTGAAAGAGTTAACAAAATCGACAGACCCCTTGCCAACCTCACCAAAAGGAAAAAACGAAAGGAAGCAAATCAACAAAATCAGAGATGAAAATGGGGATATCACCACAGAGTCATCCAAGATACAGAAGATTATCATTATATTTTGAAAACTTATATTCTGCCAAATTCGATAACCTGGAAGACATGGACAGATTCTTGGACACACACGACATCCCTTTTTTAACACAGGAGGACATTGAAAACCTCAACCAACCTATCACAGAAAGCGAAATTGAAACAACAATCAAAGCCCCCACAAAAAAGAAAAGCCCAGGTCCAGATGGATATACAGCAGAATTCTACCAAGCCTTCATGAAGAACTAACACCGATCCTCTACAAGCTCTTCCAGGAAATTGATAGAGCGGGACACTCCCAAACACTTTTTATGAAGCAAACATTACACTGATTCCAAAGCCCAACAAAGACACATCAAGGAAAGAAAACTACAGATCAATTTCCCTGATGAACATAGATGCAAAAATCCTTAATAAAATTTTAGCTAATAGGATGCAAAAACACATTAAAAAGACAATACATTATGATCAAGTGGGCTTCATTCCAGGAAAACAAGGCTGGTTTAACATATGCAAACCAATAAATGTAATTCACCATATAAAAAGAATTAAAATAAAAAATCATATAATCATCTCAATTGATGCAGAGAAGGCATTTGATAAAATTCAACACCATTTTATGCACAAAACTTTGGAAAAGATAGGGATCAAGGGAAGATACTTCAATTATGTCAGATCCATTTATGACAGACCCATAGCCAACATTATCCTCAGGAGAAAAACTGAAAGCATTTCCACTGAATTCAGGTACTAGACAAGGCTGTCCGCTCTCCCCTCTCTTGCTCAATATAGTCCTTGAAACCCTTGCCAGAGCCATCAGGCAAGACAAGGAAATCAAAGGTATTCGTATAGGAAAAGAGGAAGTTATCTCTATTCACTGATGACATGATTCTATACCTAGAAGACCCAATGATATCAGCCAGAAAACTCCTGGAGCTTATAGGTGATTTTAGCAAAGTAGATGGCTACAAGATCAACTCCAGTAAGTCATTAGCGTTCCTTTACTCCAGCAACAAATCCGCAGAAGAAGAAATCAGGAAATCTCTCCCATTCACCATCTCCTCCAAAAAAATGAAATACTTGGGCATTAACCTTTCAAAGGATATTAAGGACCTCTACAAAGAAAACTATCAAACACTAAGAAAAGAAATTACAGAAGAACTGTGTAGATGGAAAAACATTCCATGCTCATGGTTAGGCAGGATCAATATAATAAAAATGGCCATTTTACCAAAAGCCCTATACAGATTTAATGCAATCCCTATCAAGATACCAATGGCACTCTTCACAGATATAGAAAAAGCAATTCTCAAGTTCATGTGGAATAACAGAAGACCAAGACTAGCTAAAACATTATTCTACAGGAAGGAAGAAGTAGGGGCATATCTCAATCCCTGACCTGAAATTATACTACAGAGCTGTAGTAGCAAAAACAGCATGGTATTGGTATCAAAACAGAACCGAAGACCAGTGCAACCGAATAGAAGATCCTGAGACAAACCTCCATATCTTTAACTATTTGATCTTTGATAAAGGGGGCAAAAGCATAGTGTGGAAGAAAGATAGCCTGTTCAACAAATGGTGTTGGACAAATCGGACAGCCATGTGTAGACAACTGATGCTGGATCCTTATCTTTCACCCTGCACAAAAATTAAATCAAAATGGATCAAAGACCTGGATATTAAACCAACAACTTTAAACTTACTAGAAAAAGAAGTAGGGTCATCACTACACCATATAGGAGTCGGCTGCTACTTCCTTAACGAAACTCCCATGGCTCAAGCTGTGAAATCAAGAATAAATGGGATGCAATTAAACTAAAAAGCCTTTGTATAGCTAAAGATCTAGTCAAGAGCATCAAGAGAGAACCTACAGAATGTACAGAATGGGAGAAAACCTTTGCCTGCTACACCTCGGACAGAGGGCTAATATCCAGAATATACAGGGCACTAAAGAAACTAAACTCCAAACTCACAAATAATCCAATCAAGAAATGGGCTAAAGATCTCAAAAGGAACTTCTCTCCAGTGGAAGTCCAGAAAGCCCATAAATATATGAGAAAATGTTCTACATCATTAGCTATAAGGGAAATTCAAATCAAAACTTCAATGAGATACCACCTCACTCCTGTTAGAGTTGCAAAAATGATAAATTCGAACAACAGCAGATGCTGGAGGGGCTGTGGGAAAAGAGGAACACTGTTACACTGCTGGTGGGACTGCAAACTGGTTCAGCCACTCTGGAAAGCAGTGTGGAGAATCCTCAAAAAATTAAGGATGGAACCACCTTATGACCCAGCTATCCCACTCCTGGGTATTTTCCCAAAAGAATTAGAATCAGTGTATTATAGTGATGTGGCTTCCTCAATGTTTATAGCAGCTCAATTTACTATAGGTAGATTATGGAACCAACCCAGATGCCCTTCACTCAACGAGTGGATACAAAAACTATGGTACATACATACAGTGGAATACTACTCGACCATTAGA
>PVKS010030837.1:0-23996 GCA_004027875.1 Aplodontia rufa
AGCTCCCTTTTCCTCAGAAGAACATTTCCCATTTCCTGTTTAGGCAATATTTGATCTACTAGTTATCATGAGTGTTTTTCCAGACACTGCATTACTGGTTCTATAAAGAAAGGTTGGTATCTGAAATTTAATCCTGGAGGTCAAAGACCAGGAATAAATCATTTGTGGGCCCCAGGAAACTATTTCCAGTGTAATCTTTATGACACTCTCTAGAAAAATGTTAACCACAAGCATATGATTTTGAGTCATGCTAAAAAATGCTGGAAGAAAACAAGTACAAGTGTTCTGTGTAATTTTAGAAATGGAATTTGAATATCTGACATTTTCTTATGTTCCGTAATAATGAATAAACACAAAAGAGTCTACACAATAGTTTGTTCTGGCAGAATGTGAACAATTCTCTTGTTACTAAGTTACTTTTTACTTATTGAAATATATTCCTCTGAAATAAAATAAGTAGGTAAGTAAAGTTTTGTTTATTATTTTGACTCTAAAAGATCATGAAGGAAAATTAAGTACTAAGATATTCCAAATCTATCCCCTCCCCCAACCAAGTTGTACTGCAAAAAGCTTTTATCAAAAGGGGAAATTTTTTCTATATTCAGCCATCCATTACTCACTTTTGACAATTTCTTAATTAGACAAAATGGATATCTACCAGACTGTATTTAATAGCTTCAGCTCTTTCAAAGAGGTAGTTGCTGCATTTGCTATACATGAGTGATATGAAACTATATGAAGTTTTTAATCAGAAAATTATGATGTAATAATAGAAAGATAGCAATAAGGATGCCTCACAATGTGTCTCATAGCCAGAACTGGAAGCAAAGTTGAGCTGATAGATGAATGTGCTCAGCTAAGACTGGAAAAATGTGCAATACAGAGGGGTCTGCACTTGACAGGGGAAAATCATCAAGACTGGTTACTCTACAACCTGACTTTAAAATAAAACTGGAAACAGGCATGCTCATGGGAAAACTTCATTAAATAAATAAACTTGGAGAATCAGAATGCATTCAATTCTGGTAAAGAACAATTAGATATTAAAATTAATTCATATTTTGGACAAAGCACGAATTAATGAGATAGAGATTATGGTTGAAGGGAAGTAGTTGTTAATCATGACTGAGAATTTGCAGAGGTTTTTATCTGTATCAAGTTATCTGTATCAGTCAGCTTTTTTTTTTTTTTTTTTTTTTTTTTTTTTTTTGCTATGACCCAAGGACCTGACAAAAATAATGCTAGGAGGGAAAGTTTCTTTGGGGCTCACTGTTTCAGAGGTCTGAGTCCATAGATGTCCTGCTCCATTCTTTGGGCTCGAAGTGAGTCAGTACATCATGATGAAAGGCATGGCTCTAGGGAGCAGAGAAAGAAACTCCACATTAGATACAAAATATGGAACCCCTACTCCCAATGACCCACCTCCTCCAGCCACACCCTAACAGCCTACAGTTATCAGTTAATCTCTATGAGGTGATTAACTCACTGATTGAGTTAAGGCTCTCAATCACCCAATCACTACTCCTCGGCCTTCCTGGATTGTCTCACACAAGCTTTGGGGGTACACCTTTCATCCAAACCATAACATTAGCTGGGGTTGAACTACATGTCCCAGAATTCTCTTGCTTCTGTGGCTCCCATAAGGGTGGGCCACAAAAGCAATCCACTGGGATTTGGAAGTGGAAGAGAAGTAGCAGCTCCTATGTGTTCCAGGTAGCACATGGTGCTGACCTGCAGACCCTCAGCATTAGCTTGAGGAAGCAGCCTGGCTCATGTCTCGTGTAGTTGCAACTAGAGCTTCTCGTTTAGCTTTTGTGAGTCCCTGGTAAGAGTCAGATGCAGCTGTGTCATCAAAGGAGGATAATAACTTACCCCGAAGGTCCCTTGCTCCACAGAGGTTAGAAGCAGACAGACAGGCAAATTCTGATCTGTCCTCAAAAGTTTGAGATTACCCTTATGGATTGTGTTGTTCTCTCTATTCACATTTTCACTTCCTGCTTTTATTTCCAGCTGCCCGTGCTGCTGACCTATAGGTCTGCCACCACCAGATCCGGAGTCAGCAGACTTCCATAGCTCCTCATGGTCCCTGAGTAGTGACTTCTGTTTGATTTCCAGTCATCTCCTCCTGATTCTCTACACCCATACCTTTACCCAAGTGTAATCGTTGTACTACTTCACTTGATCAATGTCACTCACAGTGGTTCTGCACCCCTAATTGAACTCTTACGGACACAGAAACCTCTCTTTTGCAACCCTTACCCTTCTATTAGACAAAAAAATACTGCCTAATTTAAGTATCATATTTAGAATTGCAAACTTCTGTACAAAAACACATACACACACATTCATGAGACAATGTTCTTCATCAGGTGGTGAACAAGTGCCTCTATTCCGATGTGGTTACCTGCCCTGGTGAACTTGGTTTATCCCACTTTACCTCTCCCATCTGTTGAGCTTCCTCTCTTCCCACAGGGTCCATCGTGCAAGGCAGGCAAGCGCTGTAACGGCTGAGCTACTGCTCCAGCCCCAGTCTCTTCCTTTAAACTTCTACAAGAGGCATGAAGATATGTAAGAATAATGTGTCAACAGTTAGAATTTATGATATTTAGTATTAAAAATTACTGTGTGATCATTAAGTTTAAAAAGCACAAGTGATAAACCTAAGAACTAAGAACTGTAGCATACAACTGTTTAACCACTGTCTTTTCCTTCTCTCTCTCTCTCTCTCTCTCTCTCTTTGTACTATGGATTGCATGCAGGGCCTTGTACATGCTAGGCAAACACTCCAGCACTGAGTTACACCTCCAGCTCACCACTGTCATTTTTAAAAATTGCATTAACTAAGAGAAAATAATATTTCTAGATCTCAGTGTATCTCAAAATATAGATTCATTTTTTTCCAGAAACAAACATTATTAGGAACTTATGGATCATTGGAAGAAGGACAGAGGGAAGAGAAAATGAGATAGACAAAAGGAAATATTACATACAGATTTGTTAGAAGATTGGTCCATTTGTGACAGTTTTGTAGATAGTTACAAGAAGTCTCCCACTGATATGTAGTTGAAAACTAAAATTCCCATATTAAGGAAGGAAGAAAAACACTCTGAGATATCTTCTCTTTTAAGTTAATATCTCGTCACAATTTAGAAATTCATAACAATTTCACATTCCATTTGTAGAACACTCTTGAGTAACTCATCTTATTCTATTTCCATCAATTTCTTTCATTTCATTTCTCATTCCCATTCCTATTCACATTGTCGTGGTTAAATTCGTATGCCGGGATTAACCCTTGTTTTCAGCTGTGTCTGTGAGGGGGCTTCCAGGTGGGGTGAGCACTTAGCTTGGTGGATTGCCTCCTCAGTGCAGATGAGCAGCCTTGCATTCACAAAGGGTCTGTGCAGAACAAAGGGCAGAGGAAGGGGGCATCTTTCCCAGCCTTCTCTTCTTCTGCTTCATTGTCTGAACTGGGACATCTCACCATATCTTCTGCTCTGGAACTGGAATTTACACTTTGAACTTGAATGAATTACACAGCCAGCTTACCTGGGTCTCCAGTTTGCAGATGACAGTTTGTGGGACTTTTCAGCCCCCCACTATCCCTCTCTTTTTCTGTGTTTTCCCCCTCCACAACACACACACACACACACATACACTTCTGTTTCTCTGGAGAATCCTGACTAATACACATACTTTTTTGTTTCCGGAATCTCAATCTCATCTTGTTTGGGCTATTTCCAAGGACACAGCTTTAATGATCATGAGAGTAGAAAAATGCCATATTAATAACAGATAATCCATAGCAAATTCGTGGTCTTGTATTCCTCACAATGCTGGCCATCCATCTATGGCAGAGAAATTGATTAATGAGGCAAAAATGCTTCCATTTAGAATATGATGCCATGAAAAGGTCTTGCTTTTTTTCCCCGAGCATCTTTGCTGACCTTATGGGTGAATCTTACTTTTCACTGGTGCTAATGGCCAGATATATAGCTGTTCTTGCTGCTAAGTGTCCCAGCCTTGGAAATGACTGCATCACAAATGCTGTAGACAGGAATGCATCGTGACTATCCATTAGTGTCTTGTATTTTAACCTCTTATCATTAGCTCATCTCACCTTGCAAAATTATCTCAGATGTTAATGATAATTATATGGTGAAACAGCCAGGGGTATCAACCCACAAATCTCAGACAACCTGCTTCACAGTCCTCCTTGCTGGTATTCTTGAAAGACACACACAGAGGATGCTCAGGAAAAATCATACATTATTGTTCGATAAGGTTGGTAGCTCTTTAACCTGCCAAACTTTGTTGGTCCTCTTTTCTTCTATGGCTTTAGGTGTAGCTAGACTGCATGCATTTTCCATGGTCTTTTTAATCTGTTTGCACTCGTGTTGTATTGGGGAAAAGCATTATCCTTTCCTCCTAGGCCCAGCTGACTGTACCCATTCAGGTAGCTCTGTGATAGAATGAGAAGCAGACCCCTCCTTCAGCAAAAGGGTATTCTGTATGGAAAACAATTAAAGCCTTTTGATCTGCTAAGTACAACTTCTACAATTGCACCATGACCTAATGGATTTGTTTCATAATTTTCATTCATTGATCCAATAATTATTTATTAGGCATTCTCACTGCTCTAAGACATAATGATACAGAATTAAAAAATAGATATATTGCCCATTCTCTTGCAATTTTTAAGAAAGACATTGCACAAATACAAGCAAATGCATAATTACAAATCATGCTGGGTATCTGAAAGAAAAGTAAATCTTGTGATTAGGGGATTTAACAGGATAACTTGAATCTTGATGTGAGGCAGAGAAGAATTCATTGAAGAAGGGATGCTCTGGCTGTGATAGGGGTGATGATTTGCATTATGAAGGCAAAGAGTTGGAGGTGGGAAAGCATTCCTAAGAAAGAGGAAAACATAATCAAAGGCCTTGGGATTAATACCTCTTTGGAAGACAGCTGTAGTGTAAGTGAAGTAGAGATTAATGAATATGGCTAGAAGTCACTCTGAAAATCTAGCCGTTTGTAATCCATTTGGGTCTTGCCAACACCAATGTTTCTAGAAAGCAGTTATAACTGCAGGTCCTACTTTTGTTGGCCTAACTTGGGAGGACATGGCAGTGGAGAAAAGGCTGAAGCATATTACACTCTCTTTTCATCTTCCAGTATGTCAAGAGCCTCTCTGCTCTGTTGAGCATCCGATGTACTTTAACCTCCATTAATTCATCGCAAATTTCTTCCTTCACTATTTAGCCACGGGAGACATGTGAGGTGGGAGGGCTACACTGGTCCTACTGTCTTTAACTAGAAACCATTAAGTATCTCTTGAATGTGTTCAGTTGTCTCCACCCTCATCCCCACTAGGCAAAGGCATTTTCACTTCTGCACCAGTCTTCTTGCACTGTTTTTCTCTCCTTCTATTCTCTACCCCATGAATTTGCAGAGATTTTTTTTTTAAAGTGCCTATCTAGGGGCTGGAGTGGTGGCTCAGCGGTTATAATGCGAGGACGTGAGTTCAAACCCTAGCACCTCATACACAACCAAGTGTCCGAGCAGTGAACGCCACATGAAAAACTAAATAAAATTCATTCCCTCTCTCTCTCTCTCTTTCGCTGTCCTTATCGCTTAAAAAATAAAAATAAAAAAAATCACCTATCTATATCTCATAGCTATTGAAAACATACTCTCCAACATCACCCAGTACTGTTTGATTCCTGGATTAATTTGCTTAAGTGATAAGAGGTGATTTTTAGTTTCTGGAAGGAGTCATGTTCTGTGCTAATGGTGCAGAATGCACAATGGCTTATCTCTGCCTGAATGCTATAAGAAAATATGAAATAATCTCATTTTGTGGTCCAGAAAGAGTTTTGATCACAGAAAGATGCTTGAGAAGAAGTTTGAGGCATTTGAGGGCTCACCTAATTAAAGAAACAATCTTTACAGGCACACAGGGAATAAATATCTTGATGGGGGACGATTCATAACTGTGCTTTCTGAGGAAGTGTGGAGGTGTCAGGAGAGTATGAGGGTTATATTAGGATTTTAGACTTTCATCTTAAGGATACTTGGGAACCACTGAAGATGAAAACACATATTCATCATCATCTAGGAATCATATGTGATGCTCAGCCCCAGAGGCGATGTTGTAATTTGCTCATAATCTAAGCTCAGAAACCTACCGGATGATGGTATGGTTATCCACCTTACGGTCTGTAGAAAGATCTCAGCCTTTGAGCCTCACCACCTGCTGTGTATTCACCAACAGTAGAGAAATGGCATGAAGGTTTTTACCTTTTGGGACCTAGCATTGTTCATGGGGAGGGTTTTTCAAGAGAATCATTTCTAAGCACTAGGGATACAGGTGGAGTAGGGAGGTGGAAGGCTGCCGACAGGAATAGGGGGCTGATGTTTTCTTCTTTTAATTTAGAAAAATGTCAATTAAGAAAAGTTGCAAGAATTGTACAATTTACAGCTGCAAAAGTTTTACTTGTATTTACCAGTTGTCAACATTTGTCACATTTTCTTTCTTTCTCTTTCTATAAATACATTTGTGTGTGTGAGTGTGAATTTTTATTTATGAATGATTAGAGAATTTGGAATTAGTAATGAATTTTCACTGGTAAATTCTTTGGTACATGTCTCTTAATACTTACATTATGCTTATGTTACCATAACACAAGTATCATCTTAGGAAATTTAATACCAACATAATACTTTCCTGTCAATACAGAGAGAAATGCAGAAGGCTGACACTTGGATTACCAGTTTAAGAAAAGTTAAAATGGATTATTGGTGGCTTTTGATTTTTGCCTGTGCTTTTTTTTAAATTCAGAGTTTCTCAGTATTTGCTTTACTTACTTGAAATCACTGTAGATTATATAAATACGTAGAAATATAATATATAATGTTGAGTGCAGTGAAACAACTTTTTTCCTTTTGTTGATGTGAAAGTTCCAAAATCTCTCAAAAAGACAGGATAGCAGTTCTTGACAAAAGTCTAAAAAATAAATTGTGCACTTTTGACTCAAGAAGTCCAATTCAATGTGTTCATACAAATGTATACCATCTTCATGGGGTGGCTATGGTTGAATGTGCCTCCAAGTGTTCTCGTGCTGGAATCTTGGTCCCTAGTATGGCGATGAGAGAGATGGTGGGAACTTTAGGAGGTAGGACCTTCTGGGAGGTAATTAATCCATTTGGCAGATCATTCACAAAAGGGATTTGTGTAGTTCTCTCCAGACCCTGCTTAATTCCTGCCAGAGAGGGCTGTTATAAACATAGCAAGCCTGGACTTTGGATACCTCTTACTTCCTTTTTCTCTGTGTGACCACATTTCCTTCTCACTCCTACCACACTGTGATGCCATCCATCATGTTATGATGTAGTCAGAAGGCCCTCACAAGAGGTTGAACCAGTGGGAATGCCCGATCTTGGACTTTCAGGCTCTAAAAGTAGGACCTAAATAAATTTGTTTTGTTTATATACTACCCAGCCTCAGGTAATTTACTATAACAACAGAAAACAATCTAATACAGCGATATATTTATGCTTAGGCAAAACATTATGTAATCATATTTAAATGCATATGTTTAGTCAAAATATTAGAAAAAGCTTAAAAGCAAATCAACAAAAGTTTGGTTGAATAAATTATGATGCATCCATAAATATGATATTATATAGTTCATTTAAAAATGTTTTGTGAAAAATTTTTAACAACTTCATAAATTTTTATTAAGAGAAAAAAGCATGCTAAAAGACATTTCTTTATAATTCAGTGTAAGTATAACTTTTTATGTCCCCCCCCACATACACATGTACATACACACTTACACACAGCATAAAAAAAAATGATAAAGAAGGAGCCAAAATGAGGAAAGTGATTATCCTTGTGTGGTAAAATCATGAACCATTTTATTTTTTTAGTTATATTTTGCTGAAACTTCTGAATTTTCTCTAATAGATATTTCTATTGTTTTTAAATATTTTTTAAATTAGAAGCTAAAGCTATTTACCTTGTAGCTAATAAAGACAAAAAAATTAAAATTTACAATTTTGAGGACTTATATTTGCAAACATTTTCTCTGTTTTTATCACATATATGTGAATGTGTGCTATATATATATATATAAATTCATATGTTTATGGATGACATTCATTCATGGCAGGGTTAAATTTGCATTGTGCATGACTCATAACCACCTTCTCATAATAGATATGAACATTAACAGGAAATAAGCAATAAATATATGGAGATGAAAATGATAGGTGATATGTATATATATATGTATATGCAAAAATACATAGGCATAACTTATTTTAATTAACACTACACAGTTTTATTTTTCATTTGGCAACACCTTAAGAGTCCATTGCTAACTTTATTTCATATTGATTTCTGATGCCTGCTATATATCATTGCATGGCTTATGTGGTTAAAGTAATATTTCTCAGACACATTGATCTGAGCATATGAAAATCTTTTACTGTTTAATGAGGAAGCTACCAATCACACAGTGTCTACAATATTGGCTCTATATTTGAATCACCTGGGAAATTTTTTAAAATGTTGAAGTCTGGAATTTACCCTGTGGATTCTGAGATGGAGTCTATAAAAACTGTCTTAAAAAATTACACTAAAGTGTTTCTAATGTTTTCCAGGATTTGAACCACCAAGGAGAATATGCCGTTCGACATCATGTGGGAGAAACTGTGCTTACAAATATCAAACCTCTCAGTTGGCATAGACTACGGGTTTGTGGTCTTCCTTTCTGGGGCTGTGTTCATTAGTGACAGGGTTAAGTTGGCAACGTGGATGATTCTGAGCCAGTTCCCATAATTATCAGACACAAACCATTAACTGCAAATACCACGTAGTGTATAGAGACACAGATGATAAGCGAATCGATCTGGGGCTATTAATCAGACACACCAACCAACAAGGTGCTACTCCCTGACAGAAGCCAATTAGTGCATGGGTGGCAAACGTGTCAAGTGAAGGTTAGAGAAGGTCTTGCTCTTCCTCAAGAAGTTGCTGGTGATTTTTTTCTTGAAACTGTCAAAAATGCTGAACATTCCATTCAGTTAATTCTCAGTTTTTTTTTGAAAGTTTCTTCTTCAGTACAGTAGCATATTCAACCAAGATTTCATATTTCATACATTGTAAGGTGCTCATTTTCCTATTTTAACACATCTAAAATTTGAATGTCTCTTAAAATTGAATGACATCTAAACTATATGATCTTTTAAATGGTGGCAATGTTTCACAAAGCAGGAGCAGCTAAAGACCCACGGTACAATGATTTATGATATATTAAAACACTCAGAGTACGTCCGCTTCCTAATACCTTTACAGCTATCATGCTACTGCAAACCTCCACCTTTTTTGCCTACATTATTGCAATAGTCCCCAATAACCCTTCAGTAAATTCCTCATCTCTCTCCTCATCATCAGCTTTCCCCTCTCTTTTAGGTCATTCCCATAACAGTTAAAGTATGGTGTTATTTAACTTCCTTGTCATTAAACTTTTTCTTCTTTTTTTAAAATTAGAAGTACATAGAGATTCGATTGAGGGGGAAACATTATCAAACCAACAGTAATCAATGTATACATACTTTGTTATCCAGGGGTAATGCCAAAACATGGATGACCACCTTGGGTTTCACCTGTTGCAATTTCCCCCAAAAGAACTCATGCATTAAATGGGTATCTCGTGGAGGAATGACATCAGCTTCTGGGATGGTTCCTCCATCTTCCCACTCTCCAGTCTCCTATGAATTCTTCATACACCCTCCCCCCTCCTTATCCCCCTCCCTACGCCTTCAAGTAACCTAGGGAGCCATCCCTCTATTACTCTGAAAGTCATTCAATTTGAAGGAAAGCTCCAGAAATGTTGTCAATTCCTGTGGTCTCTAATTTCTCTTCACTTCTGTCTCCAACTCACGCCGACAAGTGAGTGGTCAGGTTCCCTTCTCTCTGCACGTGTCCATTGTCACCTAGTCTGAGCAGACAAGCCTCTCAGATTCGCTTCTCTCTGCTGTGGGGACACCACTCGTCTGCTTCTCTCCTGCCTTACCAGCTGCTCCTTTGCAGTCTCTTTAGGCTGATTTCTTTCTTTTTTTCTCATTTTCTTAACCTCTAAATGTGCCCCGTGGTTCAGTCTTGGGACTGATACTGATCTTTATTACACTAAATCCCAAGATGATCTTATCTGTCCCATGGCTTTAGATAAATATACAAAAGGCTGATGATTCCAAATATTACATCTCCATCCTGGATCTTCCCCCAAACTCCAGACCCATTTCCAGCCCAGGCTAATACCCTCAGGGGATGATTAATAGCGTTTGAAAGTTAGCAGGTCTCAAAAGTAACTCCTGATATTTCTCCCCAACTGTGTTTCTTATGAGAAAAATATGTATTTAAAAGGATCCTGGGGGCTGGAACGATGGCTCAGCCATTATGGCCCTTGCCTGACATGAGCAAGAACATGAGTTTGAACCCCAGCACCATGTACACAACACAGTGTCTGAGTGACAAAAGCCACATGGAAAACTAAGCAAAATTGATTCCCTCTTTCTCTTCTCTATTGAAAAAAATAAAATATCCTGGATCTTACACAAGAGAATGTGGAGAAAAGCAGTGCTCTATTCAGGTGAAAGCAGTCCATTGCTCACAGCAGAGGGAGAACACTGTTTAAACTGTAATTGCTGCTCTAGATGTATTTATACTAAAATAGTTGTATCAAACAAGGAAATATATTTTTACCTCCTCCAAATATATGTTGGTTTGAAAATTCCATTTTAAACAGAGGATTTAGAAAAAAATTAGGATTTTTCTTTACTTGCTATGTCTAACATTTTTAATTGCAAGATGGTTTATGTTATTTAATGATCTATTTCTTTTGGTTAATCACAAACAGTACAAACCCTCCAGTTATGTTCTTTTCCAATCAAAAATGAAAAATAATGTAGTGACGGACAGAGTTAGGGCCTATGAAAGTCCAATCATTATTTATGCAAAAAGTTTAAAAAGCACACACACACACAAAATCTTCCAATGTGTAGCAAAAATTTCACGGAATTTAAATAGTTTATATTGTTCGTGTAGTAGGTTCAAATTGCGCTCTTAGTCAAGACAATTGTGCTCCTAAATGCCACACACTCAGGTGGCACGAGATTCCTCTTTTCCTTGATTACTCAAGGATTATTCTTCAGCAATTCCCTCTCTCTTCTCTATCAATTGCCTTTTACTTACTAGATTTTGCTCATCCTTATAAAACGTGCTGTAATGTTTTCCAACTTAAAATGAAAAAACTTACTCTACCTCTTTGTCCCTTCCTGTTATTGTCTCATTTGTTTGGCTCATTGTATTGAAAAAGAATCCTTGAAGATGTTTTTCATACTCCTCCTATTTTTATTTATTTATGTCCATTAGTATTAGTTTGGATGCATATAGTGGAAAATAAAAAGCCATATTAAAAGGGCTTATTTCTTTTTCTTATAAATTAAGATTAGAGGGCTGGTTAGTGTTAATATGGCAATTCCATGACATATGGGATACTTCTTTCTAGAGAACCATCTTAGCTCAGTGTTTCCAAGGTCACATGGTCCACAAAGGCTGTTAGTGTTCCAGCAATCACATCTGGGTTTTAGTTTAGAGAAAGTGCAAACAAGGAAGGTGTGGTAGATTTTACTACTTGTGCATAATTCTTAGCTCCGTTCCTCTGCTGTGGTTTGTAGTAGGTAGAGAATACCAACTGTCTTCATTGAATTTAGGCCTGGTGGGTAAAGTCTTTGTCCAGTGGGTAAAGGAGACCATGCAGATTCTGAGCTGAAGCATTAGGACTCCTGCCATGGGAACAGCATATTTTTCTGTCATCAGGCAGAAATTCCCACACATTCCTGCTTACCTATCACACAGTCAGCTGTGTGAAAGACTGGAAAATAGAACTGGAAACATTTCACCCTAAATAAACCTAGAGTTTTTGTTCATAAGGAAGGACAATGCTCGATTGTTGGGTGGAAACCGCAGGTGCTTCCGTGCAAGTCCAAACCAGCTGTTTCTCCAGCCCCAGGTAAAACAGCTCTTGTCAAGCTGGATCCACTTGTTACTGGGCCTTGAGCAACCATCACTTCAGTTCACTCCTTGAGACATTGTCTCAGTTCCCTTCACCTGGTCAGCTGTGCCTTCTCTGTCCATTTGTGTTTTCATCCTTCTCCCACAGCTCTCTTCCCTAGGGGCTCAGTCCCCAGCCTCTTCTATTCTCCATTGATCCTTACTCGTTAGTAAATCTTGCCTAGCCCCCAGATCTGCATTCATCTTACATAAAATCCTGTAACTTCTGCTCTTATGCACAATCTGCACAACCTCTCTTGTGACTGCAGAATTGCATGTTCAATTGCCTTCTTGGCCTCTCCACTGCCTGCCTAGTAGGTTTCCCATAGGTAGCATGCTCTTAAGAGAACTATTTCCTGCCCCACCCACCTACGACTGTTCTCCTGCAGCCTTTTCCAAAGTAATTCCAAGTCTTCCGGCAAAACTGGCTAGAAGCGATGACCATCTTTCTGTCAGATCCTATTTCCAAACCATCAGCAAATTCTATCAACTGTATGTTCAAAATATAAATAAATCACACTATAGTCATATAATGGAGTAATATACATCAACAAAAGGCATGAACTCACGGCTCACTCAAACTCTGGATGAATCTCACAGATACAATGCTAAGTGAAATACGCCAGGCATAAACTGTACATGCTATATAATTCTGTCTGTTTGTGCTGTGCAGACAGACAGACAAAGCAAATCCTGTGTTAGAGGTCAGAATAGTGGTTCTGAGAATCATGAGAAGAAAGGCCAGTGGGGAGGCTCCATGTGGTTACCCTAATTCACTTTTATTTGCACCCCCTCCCCCCAAAAAAGAGATGCAACCACAAAGTGAAGCTTTTACAAAAATTGTGCTGGTATTATTCAGAAATCATTTATTACTAAACTGTCATTAGTTCAAGATTAGGATGCACATAATACTCGTGAATATACAGTAACAGTGGCTGCAATTATGCAGTGGAATAGGGTATCTCAGTGTACACATATGGGAAAGTAATCAAGGGGTTCACTTAAGTTTTGCTAGCATTAATGTCTGCAGTTCAATAAATAAGAAAGAACTATTAATTGTTTATATTATTGATTTCTTACCCATAACTTATGATCTACAGATTTCCCATGATAAGATGAAAAATTTAATTCATTAAAATATATTCATTGTCTCTATCTACCAGGTGTCTTTAGAGAATTACCTCTTCCTAACACTGCCATGGTCCGAGCCACCATGAGTCCTTGTCTGGATGATAGTTTGTATTTCTGCTGCACCTGCCTTTTCCATTCAGTGTATCACACACACAGCAGGAACAGGGTTCCTTTCAAGTTCCAGGTAGGGCATGTTATTCCCCTGCTGAAAACCCTGCTAAGATTTGGCATTCTACTGAGAGAGAGAGAGAGAGAGAGAGAGAAAGAGAGAGAAACCCACAGGGCTGCCCCTCACTTCCTTAAGGACCCTCCTGAAAGGTGATTTGTCAGTGAGGACACCAATCATGGCATCCCGCCCCCTCTGTTACCACTCCCTCTGATTTTTTTTTTTTTTTTTTATTGCTTGGGTAGGGTTTCAATCTGGATGAACTCCCTGACTGCTTGCCCAGCAGAATGTGATGATGGAGGTCAGAATGTTACCAGGTGCAAGTTCCTGCAACAAACCTTGAAAGACTGGAGGCTCCTACTTCCTGTCTCTTGGAACCTGTTCTCTGGGATTACTGAGTGACCAGGCTACCTGCTGGGATTGTTGTGTGTAGGTGCACCAGTGACCATCACAGTGGAGCCCAGCCTTCTAGCCATGACTGCCAAGATGCCACACAGGAATGAAGCTACCTTGAACTCTCTAAGACCAGGTATTCTCCATCTGAATCCAGCAAGTGACCTCAGCCAAAGGCATGCGGTGCAGAAAAGCTGCCTGCGTGAACCATGCCTGAGCCAATCATTATGAAATGTAATACGATGGTTGAAATCTTTGTTTTTTCTTAAGAAAGAGGGGAAAGTGAGAAAGAGAGAAAGAGATAAGCAATCTGTATTTAGTGTTTCAAGTGACTTTCATCCCTCGGACACTTTGTTGTGTACGTGGTGCTGGGGTTCGAACTCATGTCCTCACGCATGCCAGACAAGCGCCATAACCTCCGGGCCACCACTCCAGCCCCAAGATGGTTGAAATCTTAAACTACAAAGTTTTAGGGTCAATTGTCAAGCAGCACTGATTAGCTGAAGGAAGTGGTTGGTGAGTGGATGTGCATGGTGGGTGGTGAGGGGCAGGCTTTATTTCAGGGTGTGTCTGCAAGAAGCAAGCACGTAGCTTTCTTCCTCCCCTTTTGTCAAAACCGCCAGAGTTGGCCTGTGCTACTAACTCCCATAGGCTGCACCCTGGCTTCCTCCAGGCAGATTTCAGAGAAGCGGTATTAACTACTGCTAGTTTCTATGCATACAGGTGTACAGGACACGTATCTCAAGTATCTGTTAGGCATCCTTCCGTTTTTCTTGATCACTGAATGGAGATTTTGAGGTGGTGCCAGCAAAGTAGCAGACAGCCCCCTTGACATTCTCCATGTATTCTGGGCTGTAGTTCCCTGCAGTCTCGTTTGTTCTTTGATAAACTACTCTTCCCATTTTTGCCTGTGGAAGTTCACTGAGGCATCTAAAGTTACTCACGGATTCCTGAGCAGCTACAGGTTTACCCCTTCTGTTCATCATCAATGGTTAGTAGGCTAATCTCTTCTGAACATCTCTGCTTTGGTTTCCACAGGGCCTGGGAATGAAGGAATCAGTCAGCTTTTCAGTACTGTGACAAAATACATGAGATAAACAACATAAAAGGAAGAAACGTCATTTTGGCTCATGCTTGTGAAGGCTTCAGTCCGGTTGCCCTTCACTTTGGGTCTATGGTGAAGCAGAACCTCATGGCCAGGAGTTCATGATAGAACAGATCTATTCACATCCTGGCAGCCAGGAAACAAAGAGAGAGGGAAAGGAAAGGGGTTGGGTTCCCATATTCCCTGACAAAGTTTTTAGCCCAGGCAGTGAATTGGCCCCATGGAGTTGAGCTTCATACAGTGGGAAGTCTAAGTGATGCCTGTGTATATTTCATTGTTCTCAGATGCTGATTCTTTAATGAACCGATTTGCATACATTATTACTATATAATTTAGAGCAGCACATATACTTTTATTGCACAACCAACTAAAATGTGCCTGAAAGATTTTTAATGGTGTGAGAAAATGCTTACTGAGAAACAAAAAAAAAAAAAAAAAGAATGCTTTAGCTAGTCCATGACTTCAAGAATGCAGAACAAAAGGGAATAAGGATATGTGAAGACACTAATTTTATTTGCTTAGTAAGGTAGAGTTTTTTTAAATTTTAAAAATCTTTTATTTAATCTAAATAATCTTTTTATTAGTGGTAGCTTAGAAAAATTCCTTTATGATTTATGACTCACTACTGTGGTGTCATGCACATTTGTGGGATTGTTGTCACATTTGAGAAATTCTCTCCTAAGCTTCTTTCATATATGAATTATAAAATTTCAAACAGCATTTTAGATTTTCTTGGGCTCTGACTAATCTTAGCTAATCTTTTCAGACCCCATTAACCAGTTTGTTATTGATGTTCAAGGTTTTAATGACATGTAATTAGTTTTATGTTACCTTAGGTGATGTTAGTATTTTGTGTAAAATTGGCAAGAAATCTAAATCTTTTTAAATGTATTTAGATATTTCTCTCATTCATTAATTACATTTTCAAGCTGCCCAAGCAGCAGCTCCTTGTTTTATCTGGAATTCATGTCATTCTCTTAATCTTTACTGCTGTTGTTATAGTCTAGAAAAATAAAAATTTTTGCTATTATTTTCTTTTCTTGTGTCAGAATAAGTTTTTATTTCATCACTCATATTTATCACCTGTTTAATATATTTCACCAGCTTTTTAAATTCAAAACTTCTTTCAGTTTAAAAATTTACATTTCACAAATTATGTATTGTATGAATCTAATTCAGAAGTCTGTAATTTATCACTTGTTTTATTGAAACATCCCCAAATGTTTTTACAAATTGTAATTAAAATGGTAAATTTGGAAAAATTTTTGAACAAAGAATTTGCACCTCATTTGTGTTTTCTCTTGAATCTTTGATAATGTAACTTTGAATTTTTAACATGTTACTCTGTTCCTGTTGTTAAGTTTGGATAGTTTCATAATGGGCAAGGCATTTCATTACATTTCTTAGATTATTTAGAGAAATCCATACTGTGGCATGGATGTTTAAAATATTCCACATAAAGGACAACGTGAAAAGAAAAAATAATGTAACTATGGCAAAATACCAAAATGGTTAGTGAAACATTTCAGAAACTTTGGAGGCAGGGTTTTATGGGTCAGGACTAAGGGAAATAATTGCTGATGGTTGTATTAAAGACCTGGTGCAGTGAGGGTTCCTGAGCCTGGTACCCAGTGAGTCTGCACCCAGGGTAACTATGCATCTTCCTGTGGTTATTCAAGAGCATGCTGCATTTTTATGGAACTTGTCTCAAGTTGTTGAATAAACTCAGATGCTTTGTGTTTTGTTTCTTTATTCTTTCTGTGCTTAAATGGAGTTTGAGTACTTCTCAACTTAGTGTTTGTACCCTGTGATGACAGATCTACATACTCATAGTGTTTGCTGTCAGATTTATCTGTTTGATTTACCACTTTATTCTACACATATATTTTCATCATTCTTACTAATTATTCACAAACTATTTTTGATAAGTTATATTTGTTTTTCCATTTGAGATGTTGAAGTTGTGCATGTAAAACAATGTTTTAAATTTAGCAGGTAGATGATTTCAACACCATTTCTTTTATTTGAAAAACATGGTTTTACCATTTATTTTGAAGAACACCATTCGCATCATAACCTCTAAAACTTCTTTCACTTCATATTCAGCATCTGCAACTATCCTATAGCTCAAAATAATAAGTGTTCTATATTTTTTGTTTGTCATTTTCTTTTTGGATTTAAATTTTTTTCTTTAAAACTTTGTTAAAATGTTTCCCAAGGTGCTTCACATTTTTGGATGATAATATAAAGTGTACTATAAACTTTTTTTCTGTAAACATTTCATTGTTACATAAAATGCAATGAATTTTTGCCTGATATCATATCTGCTAAATTCTAATTCTGATAATTTGTCTAAGAATTAGTGTGAATTTTGTACATATATATTATGTCAGTTATGACAATGATAGATTTGTTTATTCTTTTCCTGCGCTCATGGTTTAGTTTTTATTCCTATTTTACTATACTGACCATGGCATCAGGACAATGTTAAACAGGATGGAATGGTGATAATGGAGTACTTGGTCATTTTGCTGGCCTCAAGGGAGCCATGTTTGACATTTCCCCAATAGTCATTGTGTGTGGTATAAAACTTTTACCTGATTATCATTTAACCTATTAACACTGAGTTGGAAGGGTCTGCTGTGTCCCAGGAGCAGCAGAGGAGGCTGGCAGAACGGCTATCACCCACGATTTACTGGCATTGGGGACTTCATACGGCAGGACGAACATAAAAGACCAACTGGAAGGTGGTTTAGGGGAGAGCAGGCAGAGGGAGACATAGGTGAGAGTTCCTGGGACCCTCTCAGCAACGTCAGGACTGCAAAGACAGTCCTTGGACAAGGGGCTCTCTGCTTGATGAAAGGATGTAGGAACAGACGGCTAGAACAAGGCCATTTCTCACGTCTGCCCCAAGTACAGTTTGAGTCTGTCATGTTTGTAACATCTTATACCAAAAGTGAAGTAAGAAATCACCATGTTACTTTCTGTGGGAGCTGCCAGTCAGGCTTTCCTGGTAGAGTGGGAAGTAGATTACCCCCACACCCCAAATTTCAAACAACTGAACAAACTTCTTGGTTACAGAATATAAGAATCATCCTAACCATTGTGAGAGAAGATGAGTATATAGTTGTTTTCTTTTAGTGTATTTTGTTTTGGAGTTTCAAAACATGCTTTTTTAAAAAAAATTTTTTTCTGTGCAAAGCAAAATGTGAAGACATTTTGAGTCAAGCTGAGATCCCCTTCTGATGTGCCCCACATAAATCTGTAGGACCTTTTCCTATGAGCTCGCTCTGCTCCTCAGAGAAAAACCACAATTTTTGGTTTGCCGAATCTCTTTTCAGATATTTCAACAAATTCATAGTCTTAATGTAGATATAGAAAATACTTAGTGCTGTTGTGTGATTAATATCAATTCTACCACACTCAAGCTACATTTTCCTTCTCTACCTTGTGGAGTGTCAGCTTCTTCAACCGGTGTCTTTGGAGAAAATATTGCTAGAACTGCAGCAACACTTTTCTCTGGAAGTGTTTGTTGGGAATGATAATAATGAACATACAGATGGAAGATACTAGCACCATAGACTAGGAACTCAGAAAATTGGAAAAGACTTAATTTATATTGTGAACTATGTGACAGATAAAAGAAAAATAGCTTCCCCCAATTTCCCCCATCCTTGCATGGGGCACCCACACACCTTAGCAACAAAGAGTGTAAGCGAGGGTGGGGGTGGCACCAAATGGCTATTAATCATTTCCTCTCCGTAAGATAAAATCTGAATGAAGAGGGTAATTGAGTTTCTTTAAGCATGAAAAAGTGCTTGTTCAATTTTGATAAGACTGCTGCAAAGTCGGAGGATGACTATGAGGTGTGTGTTTTAAGGAGTCCGCCTCCAATTATTCTCATCCCTTTATTGTTAAGAAGCAGCACCTGTATTAGAAAGACCAGAGGCTGAATACTTTTCAGAAATTCATTACATGCTGCAGCCACTTTTTAACCTTTGCCTGTGAGTGATTTTCGTAATGTACTCTGGTGGACGATTTTTCAATTCTAAAGGTGGATGAAATGGCATTGTCAAAGCAGTGATATCTGCAGTGAGGCCAATACTACAACCTGGAAATGGAGTTCTCTAAGGGAGGGAGAGCGTGCAAAGAGTGAGAGAGAATCGTGTTTGCTTTCCAGTATATTAACTTATTCAAAGAGCTTCATCTATTTTCATAGAGGAATCTTAGAATGTCGATTCAAAAAGACGTTAGAAATAATCCATTAATTCAAAATTTTATAGATGTAATAAAAGTGGCAGACACACCACATGAACAGACCAAGGTCACATGTTGGCTTGTGGAAGGGACAAGAAAAACTTGAATTGGAGTGGACACATGGGCTGTCTCTGTAGCATGTTGTCTCCATCGTTTGGCCAGGCACAGATCCATATATCGACAGAAGAATTCCAGCAGAATGAAGCTTTGGGGAGATGATGTCAGGTGGCGGAAGGGGTGTTAGATATGGAATTACCCACCTAAGTTTGAATTCTGAATCTGTCACCTGTAATGGAATTTTAGGTAAGTTCCTTTCCAGCCTTGGTGTGCTTGGAAGGCTTGCAGGTTCTGAGACAGCTAAATAAAAAAATATCTAGTAAGGTTCCAACACAGGACACAGAACGTTGCAGACTCTTGAGAAGTGACAGTTTCTATCTCCTCTATTTAAAAATATGTCAAAAAGGAGGAGCAAAAAATAAGAACAAAACCAAACAACCCCAAATCGCTTTCTTGGAACTAACTTATATCTTGGAATATCTTTATTTTTTCTCTTTTATGCTTCATTTCCTAATTTCCTAAATTAAATGAACAGTCATAACTAGTTTCACCTAATCAGCCAAATGATCTTGGAAAATGTTGATTTTGCAGGAAAGGCTTCTGGGGGTCTAATTTTTGTTATGGCCCAAGAAATGGTGCAGAAAACTCTGGAAGCTATGGTCCACCTCACAGCATTGAGTGTGAGTTATCAGTGTTTGATTTCATAGAACTCACCCTCAGTGCACAGAAAGTTCATATTGAAAATACAGAAAATGTTTCTTGTTTTACTCAAAGGTGATTCTTGGTTTTTGGAAAGGAGGTGTGCTTTTAGTGGGCTACTTATTGAGGTCATCAAAATGCCCTTGGATGAATCAACTCATACAGATTTAGTAAGAAATTTTAAGCCAGTCCTAAACTAGTTGGGGAGCCAAGAGTAACCAAGACATAATGTCTCACTTCTGTGGAAAATAGTTTCTATCCCTGAAAGAGGAATTGCGAGAAATCAGGAGAGGAAATTAATAGGAAACAAAGTGGTAGAAATAAAGACGTACACGTGCATCCGTCCTCCTCTGATCCTGACTAAACAACCAAGGAAGCATAAATATGTTTTTGGTTAGAGAAGGGGGCCATCAGCTACCGGAATTACTTGCCCTGCGAGTGGAACCAGATGGTAGAAAGAACCCAGAACTGAAGATGTTGGCTGAAGAAAGTGGCAGTGTCTCATGGGAGCTAAGAAGAGGCGAACTCAGACAGTGGCAGTGTCTCATGGGAGCTAAGAAGAGGTGAACTCAGACATTCCAAGAAGTAGAAGAGAGGTCTCCAGATAAAGTCCGGCCATGGATTATGGGGAGGATGTGTCACTCAGATTAGTGGCTGAAAGCAGCATGTCACATGGAATAGCAGCTGCAGTGTCTTTTTGGAGAAGTAGAGACCTCCTCTATGAGTAAGGGTGGCAGAACCTTTGTGGGCTTCCAGGAAGCTAAAGAAAGTCAAGGGGTTAACCTAGGAGTCTGGGGAGGACAGGCTACTGTACTATATTTTTGGCAGATGAACAGTGGAAGGCTGTAGGAGCAAAGGCCTTTTGCAGATTATGGGGCTGCCCTTCAGCACTGAACAGAGGTACAGCCATGTTTGCATAAATCTTAGGATTGGTTAGAAAGAACTGGGGTGCTGTCCAGGGAGGCCTGAGTACAGCAGGGTGTGGAAAAGATCTACAGGCATGGAGAATTGTCCTGGAAAGGGTTTTGCCCTAGTAGCTCTGGAAACTTCCTGATTCAGTGCACACTACAGGAGCAAAAGTTGATGAGCTGAAGAGGCATGGATGGCCACTCTTTCTGAAGAGGTATGCTTCTGGCTTTAGGAGAATTTATTCTTAAAGCATTCTCTAGTTTTCTTGGTTAAGCCATGTGGCTTCTGAAACAATTCTTCACACACTTGCATCAATTGTTTCTTGTTCCTTACCTGAGGTCTAGGTAAGTTGTGGTGGCTGTGATCTGGCTAACATGGATGAGAACACCATGGAGAGGAAATGAAGCCAGGGTGTAGAGAATGAGAAGACACCAACCATGATATTGTCAATAATGCAACAGCAAAGAAAATCTGGCCATAATTTGGGAGAACTTTCACTACGAGATCCAGATGGGCTTCAGCATGAGGATTAAGAAGCTATGAAAATTTGTTAGTGGTTCGTTCAGCAGAAATAGTAGCTGACAGCAAATTAATAATGGTCTTGGGCAGTCTGCATGCCCCAGGGGAGGAAAGACTGTTTATACAAACACAGTGGGGATCAGATGTGCTATTTCAGAGATTTTTATGGGTCCCTGCCCTTAGGGTAAGAAGAAAGCAACTTAACGTGGACATTAATGGCCCACATGGAGGGATGGAAATCTGCAGGATGCTTCAGAGAACATCTTGAAGTCTCCTGCCTGGGACTGCACTGCCTTCTCTACATGGAACTTTTCCTTGTGGGCAGCCATGGGTGGGGATTCCTCTCAGCTCTAGTTGTTGCCCTCAAACAGCAGGATCTACAATGAGGCCACTCCACTCCTTCCTGTGGATGGGCACTCATGCTTGGTGCAAGCGCTGAATACCTTTGAGGGGTCAAGGTCAAATCCATGTCCTTTCATCTGCAGATTCCACTTTCCCTACTGTCACTATTGTCCCTTTGGCTGACTTCTTCAAAAAAGTAAGTGTAAGTGGATTCTTTGGGGTCCTTCCAGGCAGGCTGTTCCTTCATGTTTCATGGGGTGGCTAACTCTTCTGTTATGGTTTGGATATCAAGTGTCCCACAGAAGTTCATGTGCTGAAGTCTTGGTCCCCGATTCAGGTGACTAGGCATGGAAGCTCTAGCACCATCAGTGGATCAAGACATTGATTGATTCATACCACAGTGGATTTGGGGGGAAGGAGCTTTGTTATAAAAGCAAGCCCTCTCTGTCTTTGCTTCGTGGCCACCATGAGGTAGGCAGAATTGCTCTACTATGCACTCCTTACCATGACGTTCCACATCGTTCAGGCTCAGAAACAGTAGAGCCAAGTGATCATGGACTGTGAGCCAAAAGAACCCTGTTCTCCTTCAAATTGTTTCTTTCAGGTCTTCTGTCACAGCAAGGGAAAACTGACAGCTTCCTGCAGTCTGATCCTTCCTGTGCTCCATAGAGCAGAATTCATAGTCATTTCTGGATCATGATTCAAGGATGTAAGAAGATGTGTTTGCCTTTAAACATCTAGATAGGTTTGGCCTCCCTTATACTTCTGTCTGTTCTAGATAAGGAGAAATTGTCAAATATATAGGCATAAGGTAGCAGAGAAATCAGAGTGTACACTAATGTTTGGAAACCAACTATAAAAATAAACAAGTGGTTTTGTAGAGAGCAATGTATTGAGGGAAATGTTAATGATATTCTGCTAATTCTAGCTTTCTCTACTTTTCCCTGTCACTCTGTACTTCTCTCTTATGCCATAGTTTTGCTATTGTTTCTCATTTGCTTTTTGACTTTCTACCACTTCAGTTGCCATTTTGGTTCTTTTCTCTGGTTCTTGCTCTGTTTGAACTATTGTTCTTTTTGATGTATAATTACAGCTAAGCCAGAAGTCCAGATAATAATAAGCTGGAACGTCCCTGTTAATATGCATTTGTAACACCAAAAGAAAATGAGCACATTTGTATAATAAATTAAAATGTGTTATCTTGCAGGAACGGTGAACAGGAAGGTTAGACAATGTGAAGATTCAACGACACTTCCCCAAGTTCACAGATTGCATTTGGGAACTATATTTCCCTTGGGTTAAAGGCTGGTGTTAAGTAGGAAGAGAATTGGAAGCTGATAAAGGAATTACTAATACTTCCGTTTGTTTTACAAATTTCAATTAAAGGATTTAATATGATGGTTAAACTATAAATTACATCCAGTAAAGCTACAAGACTGACATTTTCCTTAATTTAATATCCTGCTTAATGCCAGTAGGCATTAATCTTGGAGGCATTGGGTGGTCTCAAACTCAGACTAAATCCTTGGCATTTATGATTCCTGATTAAACAAGAAATACTGTGTATTAGAGTGCAGAGTGGAATAGAGAAATATTATTTCCTTTAGAGTCTAGAATTTAATAAGATCCCACTACACTTGGAACATTCAGAAAAGTCTCAGTTACCAAATGTTTGGATAAACCACTGCAAAATATTTTTTCATTAGCAACAATTGCAAATGAAGTAGATTTCACTTTGTTATGTCTCCAAGCCCATAAAAATGAACATTTAAGGAAAATAAGCATCATGACACAAATGTGTATACTAAGTGTTACCAAATTCTGAAAGCTTTAAAAATTAGTTTTTTGGAATGTATAGGGAGGATTCTATATTTCCAATCAGGTGAAGAGAGCTTTTTTTTAGCCCTAAGGCTTAACATAATTTCTCTAGTTCTTTATATTTTTCATTCAGGGTTAACCCCAAGTTAATTTGTGTGTTCATACACACACATACATAATAGTTGTCTCTAAGTCTATAGATTCTCAAGTCCCTTGTATGTAGTTATATTTATATACAATATACACACATCTCTCCATAGTTTAAATCCTTTCTACTTTTAACATTTAATATAATATAAATGTATGTAAGTAATTATGAGATTGCATTGTTTTGGAGAATAATGACAAGAAAAAAATGCCTGCATATGTTAAGAATACAGGTAATTTTAATATTTATTCCAGAATATTTTTGATCTATGGTTGATTAAATCCAAAGATGCAGAGCCTATAGATAAGGAGGAATCACTATATACATT
>PVKS010030838.1:0-12874 GCA_004027875.1 Aplodontia rufa
GGAGTGAGGTGGTATCTCATTGAAGTTTTGATTTGCATTTCCCTGATAGCTAATGATGTAGAGCATTTTCTCATATATTTATGGGTTTTCTGGACTTCCACGGGAGAGAAGTTCCTTTTGAGATCTTTAGCCCATTTATCGATTGGATTATTTGCGAGTTTGGATTTTAGTTTTTTTAGTTCCCTATATATTCTGGATATTAGCCCTCTGTCCAAGGTGTAGCAGGTAAAAATTTTCTCCCATTCTGTAGGTTCTCTCTTGATGCTCTTAGCTAGATCTTTAACTGTGTAAAAACTTTTTAGTTTAATTGCATCCCATTCATTTAATTTTGATTTTACAGCATGTGCCATAGGAGTTCTGTTAAGGAAGAAGCTGCCGACTCCTATAAGGTGTAGTGTTGATCCGACTTCTTTTTCTAGCAAATTTAAAGTTGTAGGCTTAATATCCAGGTCTTTGATCCATTTTGATTTAATTTTTGTGCAGGGTGAAAGATAAGGATCCAGCTTCAGTTGTCTACAAATGGCTGTCCAGTTTGTCCAACACCATTTGTTGAACAAGCTATCTTTCTTCTACACTATACTTTTGCCCCCTTTATCAAAGACCAAATAGTTAAGGATATGAGGGTTTGTCTCAGGATCTTCTATTCGGTTCCACTGGTCTTCGGTTCTGTTTTGATACCAATACCATGCTGTTTTTGTTACTACAGCTCTGTAATATAATTTCAGGTCAGAGATTGAGATACCCCCTATTTCTTCATTTCTATAGAGTAGTGTTTTGGCTAGTCTGGGTCTCCTGTTGTTCCATATAAACTTGAGAATTACTTTATCTATATCTCTGAAAAATGCCATAGGTATCTTGATGGGGATTGCATTGAATCTGTACAGGGCTTTGGGTAAAATCTGCCTCATTCTCTTGAGTCACTGGGATTATAGGCTTGCACCAGCACACTTGGCTGAAAATAAATGATTTCAAATATGTTGCTTTATTGGTTTAAAATAAAATGTTTTCAGGGACTGGACTGGTGGTTCAGTGGTTACAGTGCTTGACTGGCATGTGCAATGACTCGGTTCAAACCCCAGTACCACATATACAAAGAAGTGTCAGAGCAACGAAAGCCACATGAAAAAGTAAAATGAAAATTGATTCTTTATTTCTGTCTCTCTCTTTCTCACTGTCCCTCTGTCTTTAAAAAACAATAATTTCAAAGCATATTTGAGCTGTCTGCCTATAGCATACTCCCAATTTTGTAAACATCTGTCATGCAGAAAAGTTTAAAAGATACTACACTGACATGCTAACAATCATTTTGAATGATGGCTTAATTTTTCTTGTTCTTCTCTGTATATCTAAGTATTCTTCAAGAAAGCATATTATTCTTTTAATGAAAGCAATATAATACTTAACTTTTTGAAAAGCTATTTTGTTAAACCACTTTAAAATTATTTTCATCTGAGATCATATGCCTTTTCGACTATTGTCAAGATTTTTTTCTATGAGATGGCATAACATCACCAAGCCACATTATTGAGACAGGATACGGAATTTGTTTTGTGTAATTACATGCACAGCCTGAAATCACTCCCTTGTTTGTAAACCACAATTTCATGTTGCTTCCCATTATCTTCTGCGAGTTACCCCAACTAGTTTGCACCCTTTATTATCAATTGATTTCAGATCAATTTATTTAGAACTTAACTCAGAATAACAACCCTTTCTTTGATTTCCTAAATCTAGACATTGGAAACATGGGCTTAACCCATGCTTACATTATCTAATCATACAGGGTAATTTTAATCATATGATTTGAGACTTCTACCTGAAATACTCTAGCATAAGAATTTCTAAACTATGTATTCCAGAGTCAAATATTTTTATAGCCTTCCCTCCCCACAAGTATTTTTATATTTTATATCAACTAAGAAGATGTTTTTGAATTGCTATTAATAGCCATCACATGTATGAATGTGTGTATGTGTAAATGAACAGTCCCTGCATAGGAAACATTATCAATTTTGTCTGTAAGCAATATACATGTGTGGATCCCCCTTTAATAATGCTTTCCCGCCTCTTCCTATTGCTTCCCAATGGTAGGCTGCTCAAATGAGGCAGCTTCCTGTATTTATTATAATAATTCCTTTTTTGTTCAAACATTAGAACTGTGAAGAACTTTTCACACTAATATAGGCCTCTCATTCAACAGAGAAGAAAATTGTAAAACTGAGACCAATAATGATGTTTTCAGTTGGGGGGTCATCCTGAAATCAGTCAAAAAGTTGGAACGAAAATGCTGAAGTCAGTGTCAGTCAATTTCCACCCAGAAAAGATGGGCTGGACCATTCTTGAGGACACTTCCCCAAGACCAAGAGGAACCATAAACATTTGGCCCTTTTCCTCCTTCTATATAAACTAATGATGGAGAACTTGGCTGTGAAGGACTCACATTACAGCTCATCTTGCACAGGACCCGCGGAGGGTGAAGGGAAAGTGGAAGATAACCTGTGAGCCAGAGCTCAGAACCATAGTTACAATGAGACTCCTCATTCAAGAAATGACAGCCAGAAGCCATCGACCACAGGACGGTTGATCCCGGATTGACACTTACGAAATGGGCAAAGTACACTTCTGGGCATGTTTGTGAGGATGTTTCCAGAGACAACTGGTTTGTGGGTGAGTGAACTGAATGGGGAGACCCACCCTGAACATGGGTGACGCCATCCTATCAACTGGAAGCCTGGCTGGAACAACAACAGAAGAAGGAGCTCACCTGTTAAGCTAGATTCCTGTTAAGCAAGTGCAGTGTTTTTTTCTTTTATTTTTTTAAATTTTTTATCAGTGCATTATAATTGTTCATAATGATGGCATCTGTTGTCACATATTCATGCATGCACACAATACAGCAATATAATTTGGTCAATATCCCCACCCTGCCACACCCCTCTACTTCCCTCCTGTTCCCAATCCCTTGCCTATCTTCCAGGTACTATATTTATCCAAAAAAAAAAAAAAACCACCCCAAGTACAGTGTTGTAAAGTACAGTGTCATAATTCTTATACCTATGAAGAACATTTTTATATACATGACTATAGTATATATACAGTGACATAATTATAAATGCTTGGAATGTACCTTGCTTTATCTCAGTTCCAACCTTTCCCCTTCTCCTCCCTTCCAATCATCCCTTGTTATTCTTTGATATATACTGACAGTAGGATTAAGCATTTACATTCTTGTAAGGCATGCAGTACAGCTTGTTCAAATATCTTATGCAGCATCTTGCAACTGTGTCTCATAAATATTAACAAGTTGCGTTTTTGTTTTATGGTTTTAATCCATGAGTTTATCTACCTTTCCCCCAAGCCTGGGTTCAGCTCCAGCCACCACAAATGACGGAAAACATTTGGCCCTCGACTCTCAGTTTGGCATGATTTCTTCCATTGCCATCCATTTACCCTCAATGGAAGCAATATCATCGACAGTGAGAGAGAGAGAGAGAGAGAAAGAGAGAATCAATTTTATTTAGTTTTTCATCCAGCTATCGTTGCTCCAACACTCTTTTGTGTTTGTGGTGCTGGGGTTCAAACCCACTTCCTCGCACATGCGAGGCAAGCGCGGTAACCACTGAGCCACTGCTCCAGCCCAAACAAGTGCATTTTTTGCTGCCACGTTTTGCCTGAGAACCTGAGACCCCAGCTTCTTCAGTCTTTCAACATGTGGATTCACACCAGCGACTCTCCATGGAGCTCCCAGGTCCTTAGCCTTCAACTGGGTCTGCATCACTGGTCCCTCTTATTCTAAGGATTCTGGCTTCTTGAACAGGGCAGCCACTGGTTTCCCCAGCTGTACAGTCTGCAGACAACAATTCTGGGTCTATTCGGCTTCTGCTCATGGAAGCCAATCTAATAATTCCCTTTTATAATTGTATCTACACTTGATTTATTCTGTTCCTCTAGAAAACTGTAATATAGAAAGTTTCGATTTCAGACTTCCCTTGGGGGTTAATGAAGAGAGAACAATGAGGACAGCCTCTCTTGGGGGCTAACTATGGTGAGTGGAAAGGGGGATCCAAAGTCCACGGGACTGAAGAAAGCATTCCCCATTTTGAAAAATTGGTATGACTGATTCTTCTTCAAAACAGAAGGTTCACAAGAATGGAGTTCTCTTTCTCTCGTCCTTTACATACCTAGAGTATATAGAAACCTGATCCCTATTTGTCAACTCAACACAATCAATTCTACCTTGCAGGTGGAGACTTGCCTTCTGCTGCATTAATAGTCTTCCATCATAATTGGGTTTCTATAACTTCCAGCATGCTTCTCTGGATCCAATCTCTCTGCCACCAACCCAAATAGCATCATCATACTCATTCTTTACAGAGCATGGTGTTCCCCATTCATATTCCCAGTGCAAGAGCACATGAAGATCCTTCTTGGTTGCTCATTGATCTCAAAGCCCTCTCTTTCAGAAAGTTGCTCCATAATCTGACCCCAGACTATTTATCTGTTCTTTGTTTTCTTACCCCTCATCTCAAACCTGCCTTATATAGGGGGACATCAATATTCACATGCTTAGCTTCATTCACATTTCTATTATGTATGAACAGTATTAGCTTTCACATGCCAGTCAATTTCATACAGCCTAATTGGGAATGATTTTTGTTGAGCTATGTAGAGTTTGTAAAGAACAAGTAATGGCATTAGCTTTTATATTTTAATTAAACATGCAATAAATAAATATGTATTTGATGCAAATCACCGGAAAAAAATAGAAAAGCTTAAACATGCCCTTTTACATATGACCTCAGTAGTTTATATTTAAAAATCACAAAATAATGGAGAAATACTGACATTCAGGGGGAAAATATACATATACACACAATTTGTTATTGAAGAAAGAAGTGGGTAACTATATATATATATATATATATATATATATATATATACACACACACACACATACACACACATACATACATACACGCACACACACACACACATATATATTCCCACTTCTTCAACAACAAATTGTGAAAATATTGAAGTGTAAAATGTACATGGAAGCAACAGGACTGCAGTATATGTAATATTTTATTTGTTGAAGGGGTACTTTCGTTTTTATACTTTATTCTACTTATCCTAGATTTTTATAATAGATGTTTAAATCTTTGCAATAAAGCCTTAGAGCAAAAACTATAATTACTTTTTTAACTAAGAAAAAACATGAGAATGTATAAATAATCATGAAAAAAGAGGGGTATTGTTTTCTTTTGTTTGTTTGTTTCAGTGTTGGGAATAAAAACAAGGTCTTGGTGCATGCTAGTCAAGTACTCTACCGCTGAGCCACACCCTTAGCCCCATAGAACACTTTTTAAAGCATATTACTTATGGAAAAATTACAAAAGACATGATCATAGATTTAAGTTAAAAAAATTAATTTCTGCACTCAAAAAAGATTAGTTATTTAAAGAACTTCTTACAAGTTAAGCAGTTTCCATTAGGGGAAAATGAGTAAATACTAAATTTTATTTTAGAAAATAGAAATGTGGGGGCTAGAGCGGTGGCTCAGTGGTTGGAGTGCTTGCCTGGCATGCATGAGGACCCAGGTTCAAACTCCAGCACCACATACACAACCAAGTGTCAGAGAAACAAAGGCTAGATGGAAAAATAAATAAAATTAATTCTCTCTTTCTACCTTAATCTCTCGCTCTCTCTCTCTTAAAAAAATAGAAATGTATTTAACCATATTAGGAATGAAAGAAATGCAAATTATGACAAAAGGCATGGCCACTAGATTAACTAATACATATATATTAATTAAATTAACTAGTAATAAATTCATTTCTGCACGTCAAAAAAAATTGGTTATTTTATAACTTGAAACATAAACAGACTCTCACAAATTAGAAATCAAACAAATCCCTAGACTGCAAATGAGCACACCACTTTGGAAAGCAGTATGGAGACTCCTTAAAGACTAGGAGAGGAACCATCATATGACAGCCACCCCACTCCCTTAAATTCCTTCAAAGGAACTCAAAGCAGCATTCTATACAGATACAGGCACCTAAATGTTGATAGAAGCACAATTCACAATAGCCAAATTGTAAAATCAGCCCAGATGCCTACGAAGAGAAGAATTATGAACATGTGGTGCATACATACAATGGCGTTCTACTCAGTCATAAAGAATGGAATTATGGCATGCGCTGGTAAGAGGGTGGAACTGGAAAATACCTTACTAAGTGAAATGAGCCAAACTCAGAAAGTCAAGGGTCAAATATTTTCTCTCACAAATGCAGAAGATAGAGCAAAATAAGGAGGGAGGGAATCTCATGAAAATTAAAGAGAGATCAATGGAGTAGAGAAAGGGATTAGAGGGGAGGGAGGAGGAATGGGTAAAGGGAACTACCGAGTGAAATTGACAAATTATACTACATCCGTATATGAATACGCCACGGTGATCCCACCTTTGTGTTTATCTATGAAGCACCAATTTAGAAAAGCAATAAACAAACAGAAGGAAGACCAACAGAGCACAGAAAGGGGGACGAGGAGAGGAGATGAAAAGGAGGTACTGAGAACTGAAATGGAACAAATTATATTCCATGCATGTATGGCTAAGTGAAAATGAACTCACAGTTACGTATAACTATAACGCACTAAGAAAAACCTTTAAAAATAATTCCTCTAGGGGAAACAAGAGGGTAAATACTAAATAATTTTACATTTTAAAAAATTGAAATGTTTTCAGCCATATTAGAAATGAAAGAAAGGCAAATTAAAACTGCAGAAAGATAAACTCTTTGGTATTACTTGAACAAAGCATAATTAAAGTAACACAAGTGAATGTGACAATGATGATGGTCTGGGGAAAAGAGCAAGCTTATGTGCTGCTGGTATGTGTCACTCACAACAAGCACTCAAGAAGAAAGTTTGGCATTACTCATCCAAATCACTAAAAGCAGTTGCATTCCTAGGAAATTACCCTAAGAAAAATAAGAGTTTCCACCATGACATATTCGAAAACTATTTATCATAGTGTTGTTGGGTTTTGATTTTTTTTTTACAACTGTAAGGTTGTAAAGAACCTAAATTTTGAAAATGTATTTGAAGCACTCTACACCAAAATAACAGAACGGTATGCAACGATTAAAAATCACATCAGCCAAGAGCATTAAATAATGGGAAACAGGAGAAAACAATGCAAAACCATGTGGTAATATAATGGCAATGCAATTTAAATAAATTATATGTATTTTCTACTATGTATGTGCATATGCATGACTAAATATACCAAAATGTAAGCAGTGGTAACAATACAATGCAACCTTGCAGATGGTATCTGGGTGATCAATTTTCTAACTTAGAGCTTTCAGTATTTTCAAACATTTATGAGATTAATTAGAAATACATAGTGACCTGTAGAGTTCTGCAAGAAGCATGGAAGGCTTTGAGAAAGACTGTGAGCCACTAGAGGAAAGGAGAAAGATGGCACAGGAAGTAAATAAAGACTCCTGAATCCCCAGTGTAGAGAAAGCAAAGGCATCCTTCCAGAAAGGAAGCAGCAGATATGTTTTAGTAAGTTCTGCCCTTGCTATGCTTTCATAGCAATCCTCCATGCCTGGGTTTATCCAAGGGCCCATTGGAATCCATTTCTGCTTTCCCAGAACATGTTTGCTGTGTCCATTCGAAACAATCCACTATTAGAAATAAAATTATTAAAAATCCTGAGATGCCATAAGAAAACCAAGCATGAGCCCAGAAGTGTGTAAGCAAGCATACTTGTGCAGGAGTCCACCTGCTTATAGCTCCAACCCGATGCAATCCTACCCTTCACTCTGATTGGAGGAGCTCAGGGGTACAATCTGCACAATAGGGTGGGTATAGAAAGGAGCTATGGGTGTAATGGGATATCTGATAAGTAGTGTTTAAAATGGATTATCTCTAACCACATGGTTCCCAACCTAGGATGACTTCTTTTTATATGCAAACCTTAAGGCCATATTCTGAAAATGGGCCATCAAATTTCTTATTTCTCACAAATTCCCCCTTTTCTTTTGATACTTCTGGTACCATTTTCATTATATTCTTTGATATTGCCACCGATCCTAGATATACTAACTTTTTGAGGTGAAAATCAGCCATGGTAACGACTTCTCCCCTCTTTAGCAGTTCAGATAGCCATCCCAGTGATCAGGAGCACTTGGTAAGGTCCTTTCCAGCTCAGTTGAATCTTGGCTGCTTTCCAGATCTTGTTTAAAATCAGGTCTCCAGGCTAGAAGTGGTGAATTGCAAATTCTAGAAGGAGGGTGCGTTCAGTAGCAGTTCATTTTAACCTTACCAAAATAAAAAGGCCACAGATAGGTCTTAAAATGATTCAGAATGCATTTGTATATGAGGCACTCTTGTCTCAGAAACTTTTCCTTATAGCTTTGGCCTTAATTACTTTTGGTGGGGCTGACACTAGTATATATCTTAAATTACAACAGAAGAACCATGGCCTTTTAAATGTCTATGATGGCTGTACTTTGGTTATAACTCTCCTACCAGATGTTTAAGACCAAGTCGGTCAAAATTGACCCTAGTTCCAATCTACTGTTAGAATCAGCTGAGTTCCTCAGAGGATCACTCCTCAGAGCTCATGAGAATCCCTTTAGTTCCTTTAATTTCCTCTGTCAGTGCCATCTGCCAGGATGGGTCAAGGTCTTGCTGACCACATGTGGCTTCTCCCTTTTCAATGATCCTCTTTTTGCAGCATGTACACTGGCTGACTTTCCTGTTCTCTAGGATCCTCTCAAACCCTCTGATCAGGAGTTTGGATGACATAGAGGTGCAAGGCCTGTAGAGGTGGCCCCCATTCTCTGTGTCCTGGTTCACCTTAAAGGGCAGTGGCCAAAATATTGGCCACTTTTCCTTGGCATTTTTATTTCCCTAACTTTAATCTCCAAGTTTTAGTTTTAAACATCCAGCAAGCCAATTTCACTAATTTTTGAGGTAGGAATATTGGGTTTTAATTTTAATGTGAACAGTTTTATAGTTATCTCTTTTATTTAATTAAGGTCAATTAAGAGTACTAGAAAATAGCATTATAGTTCATCTGTCCTACAGGTGATGGATTAACTCAGGTTTTTCTGTTAGAAGTAATACTTCTATAAAACATAAACAAGCAACAAATATAAAGTTTTGAAAGGAAAATACAAAATTAGTTAATAAGACCAAATAGCTTTGAACCAAGAACACAATTTTTATAATAATATTAATATGACATTGGTGCCTATTTTTGCCTGCATAAAGATCCATCAATCTATGAGCTCAGTCACATGAGACCCTTTTTAAATTTTACTTTCTTTTAAAACTTCCTTACAATCTTACATATCTTTAGTAACTAATTTTGTATTATATTTTTTGGTTATTTTGAAATCACAGAAATATAACAAAAAATATATCCTTTGAATGTGACTTTAAACGAACTCAAGTTTAGCCTAGTTTGTCATCATCCTAACATGGTGTAGCGTGAGACAAAGACTTATCTCAGGTAAAGTGGTGGCTTTTGACAAATAACTCAATATTTGAACTTATACAAGTTTCCTTATTTTTAATCTTCAAGCAAATCAGACTCTCCTTATTACAGGTTGTAATGGGATATCTAAACATAAAACATTGAATGACATAAACAGATCCCCAACCTAATTAGTCTGAAAAGACTAATTGTTGTGGGGGCTGGAGCAGTGGCTCAGCGGTTTCGGTACTTGCTTGGCAAGCACGAGGACCTGGGTTCAAACCCCAGCACCACGTATACAACTAAGTGTTGGAGCAACTAAGGCCATGTGAAAAACTAAATAAAGTTGTTTCTCTCTTTCTCTCTCTCTCTCTCTCTCACTGTCCCTCTCTCTTTAAAATATATATATATATTTTTTAAATAAATAAATAAAAATTTAAAAAAAGAGAAATTGTTGTGGACAACTCTAGTTTGGTACCACCAATTGGTAAAGTGCTCTTCTAAGTTTTACACCTCAAAAGATTTTTATACCTGGAGGGCATGGACACACCAAATGCACAAAGAAACTTGTAATACTATCACCATTACACTGATTTTCTAACGTTAACTAAGTTTCATCTTTGAAGAAAAGTTTAGAATCCACAATGTGGGGTATTTACAATCATAGGTCTGCAATACTGACAAGAACTAAAGGCTAACTTTAAATTACCTTAGTTAGGAAACAGTGTTGACGATCAGAAATAGACTTATTATCTGGAGTACAAATACATCTTATTTATTCAACAATGAAATGTTTATGTAGTAAAAGCAAACAGATATAAACCAGGCCTTAAAATGGCAGTGTGGCCCTGCCATATCAAATATAATGCATATGAGAGCATTTATTTCTTACTCTGCCTGTAGTCCTACATAAACTTAAATTCTACAGAGTTACATAATACTCCACATATATTTAGGTATATTTAGGAATAATTATATTGTAATAATGTAAAATATTATTTATCTGTTATTTAAAAGACTTTAAAATGTGTAAAAACTTTAATTCCTTTAAGATTTAATTTTCCTACATAAATAATCCCTGATGATAGGAACAGATCAATGTCTTAAGAAACACTTGTATATTGCAATACATTAATATTTGACCTTAGGGAGCTGGAGTGCTGGCTTGGTGGTTATGGCACAGCCTGGCATGCACAAGTACACGGGTTCAAACCCCAGTACTTACGTACACAACTAAGTGTCAGAGCAATGAAAGCCATGTGAAAAACTCACTAAAAACTGATTCTCTCTGTCTCTGTCTCTCTCTCTCTCTCTCTCTCACTGTCCTTCTCTCTTTAAAAAAATAAATATATATGTAAATATATATATATTTGACCTTAGGAGGAACCTTAAACAACTTGAACTGATTGTGCCAATTATATTTAATATAATCACACATAGACTTTTTAGATTTACCCCCCACAAATCTTCTACAACTTACATAGACACTCTGTAGCTTGCTTACTTACCATATAAAATACTTCTTTAACTGGAAATATTTCTTTCATTCTGATTTTCATGCCAATGTATTTTCATACCTATAACTTTTTTATATTTCTCTATTTTTTGGCCTTTTCTTAAATCTACATTTTGAAAAAATTTTCATAAAATTTCTGAATTTTTCTAATTGCACCTCTTAATAAGATCAAATACTTTACTATATTTATAGTACTTTAATTGAAACACAGCTGAAACCTTTTGTCCTCTTTGCATGTAGAATTACACCTGTTAGAATTTCATCCTGGTTTTTAGTGAAGGCCCAGAAACAAAACAATCTCTTTTTTTATTTACTAATGTATAAGAACACATTTAATAAATACAAATGTCACCTTCTAAAATTCAAGCAAAGAGTACTTGAATTTATATTAGCTATTGTCACTTTAATTTTGCAAATTAATCAGATGTCTCCCCTAACAAGCATATTTATGAAATCAATCCTATTTGTTAAATCTAATTTATTTATTTTTAAAAGTTAACTTCATAAAACCAATACATCAGACAAGAGTAGTAAAACAGCATAAGCCTTTTCTTTCCTGCAGAAGAAAAATCCTAGAAGCTATGAATGTTACACTTTAAGCATTCATAGAAATCAACATTCTGTTGATTGACCACCTAGAAAAACATGTGGGCTAGTAATTTTAGATACACCTTTACTCTTATCTGCCTATCGAATTTAAATTGAACCTTTATTTAAGTCAAGTCACATGAACTAAAAGTCATTTGGATCCATTTCCTTTTTTAAAAAATTTTTGAGCACTCATTTATAAGCCAATTTGGTATCATGTTGACATAACATAAAACAAACATAACACATATGTACACAAACAAAAAAAATAAGCACGGATACATATATAAAAACCAACAGGAAACAAAAACTTCAGAGCTTTGAATAACTGACTTAAGAAAAGGCCAAAAAACTTCTATAGCTAGGAAAAAAAAAACCCAAGACTGATTTTTAAAAGTATATGATCAAAGGTGATTTTCACCATAAAAACCATGAACTCGAAAAATCACACAACCCCCAGGATGGCCCGACCACCAAGGAAGCATTAATCTCTCAGACCCCAAGAATTTCCTACTATTGGTCCACTCTCCGAATTTCCTGGTCCCCACCGTACTTCCTTGGGCCCTCTCCTGCATTGCTGATCCACCTCAGCTCTTGGTTCCTTTGTCAGTCTGAGAGCTCACAGTTCCCTCCCCCACCCTAAGGCCACTACAAGACAGTGGGACACATTGCTTCTAAGGAGGGGGTGATCCTGTGATTCCCCAGATGATGAATGGAGCCCCACATTGGGTATCGAATTGTTAGAAAAAATAATTAAAAATCCTGAGGTACCATAAGAAAATCAAACATGAGCCCAGAAGTGTGTGAGCAAGACAGACTTTACTTCTGCAGAAGGGTTCTCTCACAAAGGCGATCCAATGAGCAAGCACACTTGAGCAGGCTGTCTCCCTGCTTATATCTCCAACCCAATGCAATCCTACCCTTCACTCTGATTGGAGGAGCTCAGGGGTACAATCTGCATGATTGGCTAGTGTAAAATTGAGGTGGGTACAGAAAAGAGATATGGGTGCAATGGGATATCTGCTAAGGAGTTTAAAAATGGATCATCACTGACCACATGGTTCCCGACCTAAGATGGCTTCCTTTTATTTACAGAACTTAAGACTACATTCTGAAAATGGACCATCAGATTTCTTAATTCTCACACCACTCACAGCCATCTCCCTCACTCCAAATGCCTCTCCACAGAGAGAGAGAGGTTTCCCTGCTCTCTGTCTCTGTGCTCCAGCTCTTTTTTTTTCTTATTTTTTTATTAGATGGATATAGAGCTACAA
>PVKS010030838.1:12974-24095 GCA_004027875.1 Aplodontia rufa
CCTCACCCTATACTTCCAAGTATCCTAGGGAGTCATCTCCCTGTTGCGTTGAGAATCATACAATTTGAAGTCATTGTTAGCTTAGCCATCTAACATACTGCTTCCCAATGTATTCTAGCTTCCACAGATGAGAGAAACCATTCAGCCCTGGAGTATCTGAGATTGGGATACTTCACTTAGCATAATTCTTTCCATCTCCATCTATTTGATTTCAAAAGCCATAATATGGTCTTCTCTAATGGCCAAGTAGTATTCCATTGTATATATGTACCAAAGTTCTTGTATCCACTTGTCCAGTGAGGGGCATCTGGGTTGGTTCCATAGTCTAGCTATAGTAAATTGAGCTGCTATAAGCATTGATGAAGCCACATCACTATAATATGCTGATTCTAACTCTTTTGGGAAAATACCCAGGAGTGGGATTGCTGGGTCATAAGGTGGTTCCATCCTTAATTTTTTGAGGATTCTCCACACTGCTTTCCAGAGTGGGTGAACCAGTTTGCAGTCCCACCAGCAGTGTGACAGTGTTCCTCTTTTCCAACAGCTCCTCCAGTATCTGTTGTTGTTAGAATTTTTCATTTTTGCCACTCTAACAGGAATGAGGTGTTATCTCATTGAAGTTTTGATTAACATTTCCCTTACAGCTAATGATGTAGAGCATTTTCTCATACACTTATGGGCTTTCTGGACTTCCTCTGGTAAGAAGTTTCTTTTAAGATCTGTAGCCCATTTATTGATTGGATTCTTTGCGAGTTTGGACTTTAGTTTTTTTAGTTCCCTGTATATTCTGGATATTAGCCCTCTGTCCGAGGTGTAGCAGGCAAAAGTTTTCTCCCATTCTGTAGGTTTTCTCTTGATGCTCTTGACTAGATCTTTAGCTGTGCAAAACCTTTTTAGTTTAATTGCATCCCATTCATTTATTCTTGACTTTATTGCTTGAGCCATGGGAGTTTTGTTAAGGAAGTAGCTGCCGACTCCCATGTCCTGTAATGATGACCCTACTTCTTTTTCTAGTAAGTTAAAAGTTGTAGGCTTAGTATCCAGGTCTTTGACCCATTTTGATTTAATTTTTGTGCAGTGCTCCAGCTCTTTAATGCCTAAAGAATAATGACGTCCAAGGTCCTCCTCACTATGATGTGTCTACACACCCCACAGCAGTACACCACAGACACTGCCCGCAAAACCAGGGTCACAAGTTTGTGCCATGCTGGCAAGTTTGCATTATGATGAAAAAAATTACCATGATCCTAAAGAACTCACAAATGGAAATCATAGCCCTTGGCCCAGCATTTTACACATGCAAATTCATTCACTTCCCTTAAAGCAATGGCAGGGCTGTCTGAGAGTGGTCTTTTCCTTCTTGGTCTTTCTTTGAGTCCTTGGCCTTTACTCTTTTTTACCCTCCACTTTACTATCCATACTAGCCATCACTATGACTCCTTCATCCACCAGCCAGTGCCTCTCAACCAATGGAGCTCCTTCCTGTTCTGTCTGTTGATTAGTCTTTGGCCCAGGAATATGGCATAGTTTTGCTTCCTAAGAGTAAAGGAATCACTGAAGGTTTTAAATGCCATTAAGGGTCCCATTTTAATGCTAAGATTCCAAACAAATATGCTAATTTTGAATTAAGCATACTTCTTTTCTGGACAACTTTCTTTGGAACATTGCAGTTCAGAACCATTTATCATCATTATCCCAAGACCAATGATTAGCTGATACACACAGGAATGGCCAAACTGTTAAACCATGGAAATACGTAGTATTTGATATATAGCCTCTGCCCACTCCGCCCTATCCTCCCATTCACCTCATTGAGGTTGATCCAAGCCCTCACCCAAGACACCCTGGATCTTCCCCAAATCCAGCTACTAAAGGTTAATACAGCAGAGCAAACCAGCTGAGCAGATAGATGCACAACCATTTTCCATTCTTGTTGATCAGCACCCAGACACTCACATGGTTAAATATTTTGAATGTTATTCTTGCAAGATGTGATACATCTGACCAACATAAATTCTTCCAGTTGTTTAAAAGCAAAGAAATCTAGCCCAGTAGTTCTCAAATGTGAGCATACAGCAGAATATCCGGGAGGGCTTGTTCAAACATGCACTGCCGGGCCTCACCCTCAGAGGTTCTGATTCAGTAACCCTGGGGCAGCGCCTGGGAATCTGCATTTACCACAGTTCCCAGGGGATGGTGGTGCTGCTGGTCCACTGCTCCACAGACTGTAATAAAAGTATCTTGAGAGCTGTGTTCCCGAAACATCATCTCATGTAAGTAAGAATCACTCTGGGAATCATGTAAGGCAGATTTTTTTTTCCTCGGTGGCTCTAGGTGGAGCCCGAAGCTCTACATTGTATCAGGCTCCCAGGTGATGCATATAGGACCATGACCTTGAAGAGTAAAGTCTACATATGATCTTGAATACCAAGGTCTACATATGACCTTGGAGAGCAAGAGCTACATATGACTTTGAATAACAAGGTCAGAGCAAAGTCTACATGTTATCTTGCATAACAAGGTCTACATATGACCTTGAAGAGCAAGATCTACATGTAACCTTGAAGAGCAAGGTCTACATATGACCTTGAACAAGGTCAGAACAAAGTCTACATATGATCTTGCATAACAAGGTCTACATATGACCTTGAAGAGCAAGGTCTACATATGACCTTGAAGAGCAAGATCTACATGCAACCTTGAAGAGCAAGGTCTACATATGACCTTGAAGAGCAAGGTCTACATATGACCTTGAATAACAAGGTCAAAGCAAAGTCTACATATGACCTTGAAGAACAAGGTCTTAGAGCACTAAAAGGATTTCACTCTTCCATATAATGAAGTTCCTATCTTTAAGTCCCTTTCTCTCTTTGTATACAGTTTCTTCTTTTCTCTTTCATTTATTTTTTCTTTTTTTCCACTTGTTTCCTTTTGCTCTTTTCCTTTCCCAATCACCTGCTTTCTTTTCTTCTTTTCCTTTTTTCTGTCCTTTTCTTCATACTCTGTTTTTCATATTGATTTTTGAAGATTTCAAATTTCCAGCCCACTCTCAGGACTCCACCCTTGATTAAATTTTAAAAACAAACAAAATAAAAACAAAGTTGTAGCCCCGATTTCTCAAAATGAGACTCCACCCAAACTGTACTGGAGCTTCAGGATTCCAACAATGAAGTCAGAAATGAGTCTAGGAAAATGCCTGCAGCTGTATGTAGAGAAACAAAGGAGCCAGTCAAGTGCAAAGGGAAAACCCAGATTTCTCTTTTCCAGAAAATACTTAGTAGGAGAATTTTTACAGGATTACAAAGTTGCTCTGCCTACTAACTGGCTGCTCCTTTGCAAAACATGAAAGTAAAGAGTCAATTTTGATAAATCTAGCCATTTTCTAGAGTTTAATAATGATTACTTCTGGTTGAAAAAAAAAAAAACAGACTTCTACGAGCCACATACTTGCACCCTCCCTTCCCTTGGGCTGGCAACCTTCTTAGCTTGTGGAAAAGTCTACCAGCCCTAACACTAAAGGCCCCACCTTGCTCAACTTCTGGAAACCCAGGACATGGCAGAAATTTACTGTTTCAATAGTTGTGTCTGAGAGTTAACTCCGATCCATCTTCCTGCCAAATACAGAGCAAAGAAGTTCAAGATGAGCTTGTTCAATTAAGGGAAAGGAGTGTGGACATGGTAGCCATCTTCCTAGTACAAAAAATAAAAACAAATGAGCTCATTCTGACTTCAGTTCATCTGCTGCTAAATGGCTTTCTGAAACCTGCATATTGTAGCTGAACTTCCCTGTATGACAAGTGACCCAGCCTTGAACTCTAAACTAATTATAGCTAGCATGAGGTTTCTAAACTTGATGCACCTTGATGAAATCATCTGGAGAGTGGACACAATCTATTTAACCAACTGGGTACCTAGAAGATCACACAGATGAAAGCAATGACTACAAGGTGGCCTGTAGTTTAAAACAGCTGTTCTCAGCAAACAGAGATAGCTTGACTTCCTCTATTTGAATTCCTATTTGAATTCCTTTGGTTTCCTTCTCTTGTCTGATAGCTCTGGCTAGGGTTTCAAGGACTATATTGGACAAGAGTGGTGAGAGTGGACAGCCTTGTCTTGTGCCCAAATTTAGCAGGAATGGTTTCAGTTTTTCACCATTAAGCACAATGTTGGCTACGGGTTCGTCATAGATGGCTCTCACAAAATTAAAATATCTTCCTTTGATCCTGATCTTCTGCAGAGTTTTGAGCATAAATGGGTGTTGAATTTTATCAAAGGCCTTTTCTGCATCAACTGAGATGATCGTATGGTTTTTGTCTTTAATTCTTTTTAAGTGGTGAATCACATTTATTGATTTGCGTATGTTGAACCAGCCTTGTGTTCCTGGAATGAAGCCCACTTGATCATGATGTGTTATCTTTTTCATGTGTTTTTGAATGCCGTTTACTAGAATTTTATTAAGGATTTTTGCGTCTATGTTCATTAGGGAAATTGGTCTGTAGTTTTCTTGATGTGACTTTGTTGGGTTTTGGAATCAGGGTTATATTTGCTTCGTAAAAAGTATTTGGGAGGGTTCTGTCCCTTTCAATTTCATGGAATAGTTTACTAAAGAGAGGTGTTAATTCTTCTGTAAAAGTCTGCCAAATCATTACTAAGCAAGAAAGAGGAAGCTGGAGGAACACAATACCTGATCTGAAATTATATTATAGGGCTATAGTAACAAAAACAGCATGGTATTGGTATCAAAACAGATATGAAGTCCAATGGAACAAAATAGGAGATATGGAGAAAAATCCACAAGTCTTTAACCATCTGATATTTGACAAAAGGTGCAAAAATATAATATGGAGGAAAGACAGCCTGTTCAACAAATGGTGCTGGATAAACTGGAAAGCCATATGCAGACAAATTAAACTAAATCCCTATCTCTCACCCTGCACAAAAATCGAATTGAAATGGATCAAAGAATTATGAATCAAACCAACAACTATACAATTGCTAGAAGAAAAAATAGAATCAACACTCCACAACATTGGTGTAGGCACTGCCTTCCTCAACAAGACTCCCATAACTCAAAAATTAAAGCCAAGAATCAATGAGTGAGATGCCATTAAACTGAAGTGCTTCTGCTCAGCTAAAAATTTAGTCAAGAGTATCAAGAGAGAACCTACAGAATGGGAGAAAATCTTGCTATGCTTCTGACAGGGGACTAATATCCAGAATATACAAAAAACTGAACACCAAAACAACAAATCACCTGATCAATAACTGGAATGGGGAACTAAACAGAAACTTCTCAACAGATGAAATCCAGAAAGCAAATAAATATATGAGAAAATGTTCTATATCACTAGCAATCAGAGAAATGCAAATCAAAACTTCACTGAGATTCCACCTCTCTCCAGTTAGAGTGGCAAAAATGAAGAATATGAATAACATCAGATGCTGGAGAGGTTGTGGGGAGAAAGGAACACTAACACACTGCTGGTGGGATTGCAAACTGGTACAGCCACTCTGAAAAGCAGTATGGAGATTCTTCAAACAACTAGGGTTGAAACTACCTTATGACCCAGTTATCCCACTCCTGGTATTTTCCCAAGAGAGCTAGAATCTGCACACTACAGAGACACAGCTAAGTCAATGTTTACAGCAGCTCAGTTTATAATAGCTAAACTATGGAACCAACCTAGATGCCCCTCACTAGATGAATGGATTCATAAATTGTAGTACATATACACAATTGAGTTCTAGTCTGCTATTAGAGAGAACAATATCATGGCATTTGCAGCCAAATGGATGGAAATGGAAAAAAAAATATGCTGAGTGAAATATCCCAAACTCAGAGACTTAAGGGCCAAATATTTTCTCTCATATGTGGAAGCTAGTGTAAAATCTATGACAGGGTGATAGTCAGCTGAGTTCAAGTAATAAACTCACCGTAGTTGAAACTTCACAAGAGCAGGGTGAACCATACCTAGGAAGGTAGGAGGAGAATGGAGGGAGGGATAAGGGGTGTTATCGCTACAACACCCCTTATACTCAACTCCCATTAGAAGCCTCGCTATACAGAGACAGGCAAAAGTCCTCAGAAATGTCAACAATTATTGTACATGTATATGCTCATTTCAAGCTATAGTATGGTGAAATTACAGATAAGATATGAGCTTGGGGAATGGATGCAGGGGGGTAGATGCTGGTCTAGGATCGACCTCAACTTACTATCTCGCTATGTCAATATCCATGTATGCATGATTATGTAACAATTCCTTCCAATATGTAAGTCTATGTTGAACTAATAAAAAAATATTTTTTTAAAAAAGCAGTGGTTCTCAATTGTAGGAAGACTGGGCCCCCAGGATACATTTGTAGTCATCACCACTTAGGGGTGCAACTAACGTCCAGTAGGTACAGACCAGGAATGTCGCCAACCTTTCCACAATGCACAGGATCCCCATTCCCCAAACCACCATGATAGCTAAATTTTCCACTCAAAATGTCAGTAGTGCTTCAGCAGAGGAAGCTTACTTGGAAGATGTTCACTGTGTGTCAATACCCATCTTTCTTTCTTGAGTGAAAATGAGAGAAACAAAGGAGGAGAGGTACATGAAGATTAAATCTTCACCCTATATTCATGAAGAAAACTCATGGTAGGGGTGGCAGAAGCATCATAATTAGGGGTCTCAAATTCCAATGCCAACAGGGGCCAGGCAAGTAATATAAATAAGAAAAGCACACCACACCCAAATACAAATTTCACAACATAGATAATAGACAAAGATATTGCAAATACTTCAAACACCTTTTGTTTCTCGTTTACACTCTACTAGTTTTTTTCACCTTTTTATCGGTGCATGATAGTTGTACATAATGGTGGGATTTGTTTTGCATATTCATATATGCACACAATATAACCATATAATGTGGCAGATATCATTTCCTAGTATTTCCCTTTTCCTTCTCAAATGTCTTTTATTGTAGTAGAAGGAAAACAGCTGAACACTCCACAAGAAAAATAGCATCTTAGGGCTGGAGAGGTGGCTTGGTGGTTACAGCACTTGCCTGGCATGCGCGAGTACACGAGTTCAAACCCCAGCACCACATACACAATGAAGTCTTGGAGCAATGAAGGCCACACAAAAAAACTAAATAAAATTATAAAATTGACTCTCTCTCTCTCTCTTTCTCTCTTAGAAAAAAGAAAAGAAATTAGCATCTTGGCATTTGAGAATATCTTGAGTTCTCGAAGCAACAGGAGATGGTGGAGACAAGGGGATAACTGGAAGGAGCATGAGTCCCCTCCAGGGACAGCCACTCCTCTCTTCACCCACTAACAGCCAAGAGCTGGATATATGGACAAGCCAGAAAGAAGGACTTTGCTGAGTGTTGTTCTATTACGGAATCTGAAATTTCTCACAGTTTTCTTGTTCTTATTTCTCTGAAGAATTGAAGAACATTGGCAGTGGACACGTTTGGTTTATTTCTGACATTAAATTCTGAAAAATGGCAAATCATCAACTAAAGGATTTGGTAAACTGGTACTATTTTTGTGTAACCTGCTAGCTAAGAACAGTTTTCAGATTTTTAAAAGGTTATAAAAATAAAGCGCATGCAGCAAAAAATATGCGTAGTTCATGAAGGCTAAAACGTCTCATGTGGCCCTTTGAAGGAAAGTTTTGCCAATCTGATTTGGTGCTAAAAGTGAAGTTTCTTTACTTTCTAAATAGAGCAAGATAACAAAGTCAGGGAATCTATGACTCATAAAATAAACTTTTTCAGGAAACCTATTTGAGGATTAAAGTGTTAGTATTTTTCTCAACAGCAAAATAGTGCCTTTGAAATCCTAAATGAAAATATCTTTTATCTGTTTAATATTACCCCAGTTACTTCTCATTTACTGATTTGGGGGTGGAGGTTGGAGAAGGGTAAGAGAAACGGATGATCAAAGACCAAACGAATTTTTTTTTTTTTTTTTTGGCTGATTCTCGGCTGAGCACAAGTTAACTAACTAGTCATGGCAAAAAAGCAAAACTAGATCCAAAGTCTGCCAGAGTTCCAGGTTCTGAGACTACGAGTTCAATGATGTCACAGAGAAGTTGCTCTTATATTGCAGCTAGGAGCTGACGTGGAGCTATAGTGATCCATCGGAACCAACAGGGGAGCTTCAACCGCAATTCCCCTGCGTACATCATGGTGCAGGTTCTTAAAGACACGGCAAGTACTTACTTGGCTTCATTAAATATTTCAGAAATCACCACCTTGAGAACCAACTTGATAAACTTGAAGAGTTATTTCCTTCTCCCAGTATTCCTTCCTTGCTGTGGAGTAAGCAGAGGTTTTCCAGTTCTTGCTCTGTATTGATCCTTGAGAAAGGGCACAGTCCTGCTGACACCAGCCTTGTTAGTGTGCGGACAGGGTTGTGGGTGGAGACAGTTCCTGAGCCCGCGGCCACCAGACCCTCATATGTAGACTTTGGACATTTTCTCCAAATGTGATTATATATAAGGTCACAGAAAAGACAACCAGATTTTAAAAACACATCACCATGTAACTATGATAAAAAAATGTTATAAATCATCATCTCTTGGCTAATACTTTTGAAACTTCAACTTTTTTCAGAGTAACCCAGGGCCATGCTCTTGCCTGAGAAGCCGTCTCCTCTCCTCCCCAGAGACCTCTCCTGAGGGCCCACTGTCTGCTTCCCATCTGTATTCAGTCACTTCTCTTTGAGGTGGACCTCCAGGCGGTGTTCACCTTTGGTATGGACACTTCTAATCCACCTCCTATTCTTTCTTCTTCCTTCACTTTCTCTTTCTTAGCAATCATCACTAACATATTACTTCCTTTACCTATCAATCCTGCTGTCGGCTTCCCCTCCTCAAATGGAGTTGCCTGTGTTTTGGATCACAGGAGTTTCCCCATCCTAGAGGAATTTGGTACAGGAGTGGAGTGCATCTTCTTTGAACCCTCAGTTTTCACCCACTTGAAATAAACCAAGCGGGAACAAAGTTGTCAAGACCCCTCCATTACCGAGCAGGTTTGCCATTTGTAAAACATTAGCCCTGTCCCTAGCGGATAGGCCATGTTTGACTTAATCCAACTAAAGATCCCATCCGCCACTTAATGACCGGTCCAGGGATGAGCACACGGTGCAAGGGAGGGTGAGTCCTGTTACTGGGAAGAGCTCCGGAGATGATTTCGTGTTTCTTCGAGGGAATGGGCTCTGAAGTCAGACCACCTAGGTCAACAACTCCATCTCCATCACTCACCAGCTAGTGGACCACGAGAAAGTTAATGAATTTCAGCTTTCTCCTCTGTGAGAGGGAGACGGTAATAGTAGGTACTCCAGAGAGTGTTTTTGGAGATTATAGGCAAAAATATCAAGCTCAAAGTAAATGAGATGATATTGTTGCAATTCCAATGAGCAAAGGAAAAATAACACTTGAACAGAGCTCTCTATAGCAGCAAGTCATTCACTCAGCAGTAGAGAGTGTAGGAAGAGTCACCGTGTATCAGTTAAAGGCACCTCATCAATCAGGATTGGGTCCTATAGGGACTGGGGAAGATGAACCAAATAAATCATGATCATGTCCCAAAAATGAGACAAAACAGGAAATAACAGAAGGTGTTAGATTAGTTCTTCTTCTTTTGATTTCATGATTCATGACTCTTTAGGTCCTTGTTTTAAAAAAATCTAATCTAGATTCCCATCTTGAATGACAGTCCACCCCACTTACTCTCATTTCCCTCTGGTCAGCCTCATTTTCCCTCCAGAGGTAACCACCACTGACAACTTCCATTACCAACTCATTTTGTGATAAACTTCTAAAGTTTTGGAGGATTTTTCATCATTTATGTGTGCTTACAAAGAGAAATATATCAGCCCTCAGACACACTTAGAAAAGGTTGTATTGGCTGGAGAATTGTAGGTTAGGGCACCTTGCTAAGGTTTTATATATTCCTAGCACCAGTTCCTAGCACCAGGAACTGAACCCAGGGGCGCTTATCCCCAACCCTTTTTACTTTTTATTTTGAGACAGGAGATGATAGATAGATGATAGATAGATATAGATAGATAGATAGATGATAGATAGATAGAGGATAGATAGATGATAGATAGATAGATAGATAGATAGATGATAGATAAATAGATCCTTCTAAGTTATGATACAATACAAGGATACAGCTTGACTTAATCACTAAAGCGTGAAAGCGTGAAACCCCACACACTCCAGTTCAGTTCCCAACTCTTTCCTCCCACCACCCCTCACTCCCCTTCCTCCACTCTGTCCACCTCTCTCGAATCCATTCACAGTTTGCTTTTTTCTTTCTTTTAATTAGTGTTCTATGGATACACCCAAAGCCAGGACTCACCATGCCACATCCATGCATACACATAAGAAAGTTCGGTCAGTTTTGTTCCAATGCCCTTCCCTTTTCCCATCCCTTCTGCCTCATCAGTCCCTTTGTCTACTCTACTTTTCTTTCCTCTATTTTGATGAAAACCCCTCCCCTCCTTTTTTTCTTTCTCTCTTGTTTTTTCTTTAAATCCCCCTCCATTTATTTTGATTTATCTTCCACATGTAAGAGTGTACATATGATCTTTGCCTTTTGGGGACTGGCTTATTTCACTTAGTCTCCACTTCCACCCACTTATTACCAATTGCCATAATTTCTTCTTTATGACTGAGTAATACTCTGTTGTGTGTATAAGCCACGTTTTCTTTATCCATCTGTTGAAGAGCACCTAGGTTTGTTCCATAGCTTAGCTATTATGAATCGTGCTGCTATAAACATTGATGTGGCTGTGTCATTTTAATATGTTGATTTTAGGAGTGGGAGAGCTGGGTCAATTGGTGATTCCATTCCTAACTTTTTGGAGAATCTTTGTACAGCTTTCCAGATTGCTTTCACTACTTTGCAGTCCCACCAACGCAGTGATTTTATTCTCTGTTAAACTTTATGGGATTCTGTGAGTGTGCACATTTCCTCACTTGCGTTCTGGTTTCAGGATGAATTCAGTACATTTTTGAAAGCTGCTGGACGTAAACTTGTGGTGGTTGAATTTTCAGCAAAATGGTGTGGTCCCTGTAAACAGATGTGCCCTATTTTTCAAGTAAGTATCAA
>PVKS010030839.1:0-24006 GCA_004027875.1 Aplodontia rufa
GACGTTATTACTCATTGCCTCTTAACATTTTCCATTCTAGGTTCACCTAAACAACTTAAGACTGATAATGGACCTGCCTATACTTCTAATACATTTAAAATTTTTTGTGCTAACTTTAATATTCAACATATTACAGGCATTCTTTACAACCCAACTGGACAAGGCATTGTTAAAAGGGCTCATCTTACTATCAAGACTATGTTAAATAAACAAAAGGGGGGAATAGGAGCGGTGTACAGAACACCCAAAGATAGGTTATCTGCTGTATTATTCACATTAAATTTTTTAAATTTAGATTCCAATAATAGATCAGCTGCTGACAGATTTGCTGATCCACATCATAAGCCCAAGACATGGGCTATGTGGAAAAATATATTAACTGGTCAATAAAAAGGCCCAGATCCTGTATTGATGTGGAGCCGAGGTTCTGTTTGTGTTTTTCCACAAAATGCTAAAGGACCCATCTGGGTGCCAGAAAGGCTGACTTGAGCTAGCCATGATCCGAGCTACGATAAAGACACCCCAGATTCTTCTCCTTTGCTGCCTGTTGGTCCAGAGCTCAACAATGATGGAACAAAGGGACAACATCTGGATCCGACTAGCCAAGATAGCTAAGACGGATAACATCTGCATCAGACAGGATATCCACATGAGACTCATCTTGGGATCCAGTTTGCTGCCTGTATGTCGTCCCTCCAACGAGATAAGAAACCTTACCTTCTTCTCACAAATCAACAAACCTGTCACTTATTTGGACTCTTACTTTTGGGGAAGCTCCTCTTTTTGACTTCCTAAGGACGCTATGCAGCTTATCACTCCTAATGTTGTAGTTTCTAAAAATGATACATGTGCTGAATATAAGAGTTGTACTTCTAAGTGTCTTGATGTAGGAAAAGACATTTATGTAACCACACTGAACAAATTATATATGGCAATGCACATACTTCTATACCTAAGGGGTGGTTTTACTCTTGTGGTAATTTTACCTTTAATTACATACTTGCTAATTTATCTGAGGGGATGCAATGTTGCCTTAGTCGGTTGACTGTATTTTTACCCTCAGTTGCAGATATATTGCCCCACCATCCTGCTGTTAGAGTTAAAAGAGGCCTCCCCTTGGTAGAAGACTATGATGATAATGTACATCTCCTCTCCAAAGTTGAAATAGATGCCTTGACTCTCTCCCTACTGGGCATCCCTGGTTTGGCGGTGGGAACTTACAAGTTCCTTACTAAACTGGCTTGCGTCATGGCCAAAAACATTAACTGTACTTCCACCGCATTGTCTCTCTTAAATGAGGAACAACGTGTACTACGACAAGGAATTTTAGATAACAGAGCTGCCATTGACTATCTGCTGCTACTGCATCATCAGGGTTGCCGGTCAGTAAAAAATATGTATTGCTTTAACCTCTCTGACAACTCCCTCAGTATCTCTGAGGAAATTGACAAACTAAAAACCTTAGCCACTCACATCACCCAGAATACTGGCACTGAGAGCCTGTTTGGTTGGCTGACTTCATGGCTCCCTAACTTCTCCTGGCTCAAGGAGTTGTTTTGGGGAACCGCATTTGCCTTGGCCTGTGTTTTTATTGTATGCATCACTGGTCGATGTGTACTATACATCTTCCTACACCCCTGGACACCTCCTGGCAAGCGATGGACTGGTAGTCAATGACAGGTATGACTTGTACATGTGTTTATCAACCTAAGCCAGGGTGCAAAGATATAGAGGTGTCGCTTCGTGACCCCATGACGGGTAAGAAAACACATGATTGCAGGCAACCTAAGCCAGGCACAGTCCCCTTGTCTTTATTAATATATTTAAGGGGGAACTGTAGGGAGCATCAGGCCATGGGGCTGTGTACGTGCCATGAGGCAGGTCAGTTACTGAAAAGTGGCTGATAGATTAATTATCAAGAGAAATTGATTATCTTGTTGTTGTTCACTGTCCTTCGCTGAAACCAGGTGTGTGCTCTTTAATGGTTGATATGCATCTTGCTCGGAATAGTCCCCCCCAGCCACATGCCAGGGTGGTCCAGTAAATTGTAACCTGTATGCAACCTTTGAGGCATGCGGAAAATGGTAAATTCTATGCCTATATAAACTACATACATTGTGAAATAAAACAAAAGACTTCAGAAAAAAACCACGGTGGTCATTTGTTGCTTCGCCGGTCAAACACGACATGTCTTAGAAAGCAGATTCCTAATGAGAAATGAAAAGCAACCAATGGTGTCCCTAATCCCATGGGCCACATCAATGTCCCCATGAGCACCCAAAGACTTAACTGACATTGGGCTTATTAATCCAGAACACAGGGTTTGTTATGCGGCTTAAATTTATAGCTCAAAAGCATATTAACAATGAGAATGTGAGTCCTGGAGGCACCGCAATGAAGCGCTTTCATGGCACACCCAAGGACCTAGGTTCAAACACCATACCACATACATAACTTTCAGAAAAACAAAAACCAGATTAACCAAAAAAACAAATATATATATATACATACATACATTCTTTATTTCTCTCTCTTTAAAAAAAAAAGTTAATCCTGCTGGGCATGGTGGCACACCTCCTGTAATAACTCAAGAGGCTGAGACAGAATATGAATAGTGCCACAAAATTTCCACCACCATCCAGCAGTTACTTTGTTGGCATTCATTATCTCTAGCTAATCCTGTGGCAGAGATATAGCCCTTTAGGGGGGTAGATACTTGATGTATATGAGCAGTAGAATTATGCCATGTCGCAAAGTTTGCTTACATATGGAAGAAATTTGATAAGAGGTTTAGTCCAAATCTGGACAAGTATCAAAATCTGTATACCTTTTCAAATGCCAAGCTATGATAACAAAATACATGTTTTAAATCATAATCAGAAAAAACTGCATCATTTTTAAGAATATTACAAACTTGTTCTCATATGAAGACAAAGTCAAATATATACTGCAAAAGAAGTAAAATGGTTACAGCAGAGTGTCAGTTACCCTTCTATGTAATTAATGAAAACTGAAATTAAAATGTAAAGCAGTTATTTTAAGAGAACTCTCCTTTGAATAACTTCCTATTCTTCGTATTAGAAAAATGAATAAGTATAATTTATTTAAATACAGAAAGCCATAAATCCTACATCTGTAATTAGCCATTATAACTACCTCATATTTGGCAAACAAAAGGTACCATTAACCCCTTGGATATACAAGCAACACTACAGGAAGAGGATTACCCAAAGAAAATCAAAGTGGACATAACTCAGGCATGCCAATATATTTGTAATTTATATTCACTTACTACAACTAGATTCTCATTCAAATGGCATAATTTTTGTCATAATCATCAATGAAAAAGACATATATGTGAATACAAAACCTTACATCTATGAGATCTAGTTCTGCTGCTTCTGACTTAAACAAAAGGAAGTACATTCAGATAGCCCACCCACTTTTTCATGACCAGAAACAGTTCGTCGTAAGTAATGACCTTTAAAATCTGAGATCAAACATAGGAACACATTTGTCTATGATTCAAGATGTTAATATGTTAAAAATACATAGTTTCCATTATGTTAAAAAAAGTTTAATATATCAGATTAAAAACCAAATTAAATCAATCAATATAATCTATATTTGATAGCATATTGTTGGGTTTAGGTCATACTTAAAATTTGAAATGATAAAATTCTACATTAACATTCCTCTGATTTTAGACTAATTCAAACCATACAGTCTTACTCTTAATTTAATCAAGTTAATCCCACATTAAAAGCAATCATTTTAAAATTGAGTTATCTCATCCACACTTTCCTCCTGAAATATGGACTCAAGACATAAACACTTGGACAAATGAGTGTTAGTACAAAATACATCAATGCTACTTCTTAAATATTTTAAAATTTTCAAATCACCTTAAATTTATGCTCTCCAAAATTTTCTAAGTGTATATGCACATACACAGGTTTCCATACAAGAGTATAAGATAAAATGATCTAGTTAATTATTTTAAAGGAAAAAGGAACAGACAAATTATATTCAAGTTTTACTATTCACTAAATCAACTGAGTAGAAAGAGTAAACTTTCATATGTCCACGAATGAACATGTCCAAGGGTATGTTTGTATGTGAGTGTATGTGTGCACAACAAGGACAGTAAAACAGAACACACAAGATAAAAACAAGTGTGGTAGTTAGCTTTCCATCACTAGAAGAAAGTATCTGAAATAATCAGAATTTTGTATGGAATAGTTTACTTTGGTTTACAGTTTCAGAGGTTTCAGCATATCACTGCTTGACTGTTGCTTTTGGTCTATGTACATCCTGGAGGCTGTAAATGGTGAAGGAAGTCAGATTAAGTCTTGGTGGCCAAGAAGGAAAATTAGAGAGAATGAGGGGCTTGGGGCTTCTAATATCCCCTTCAAAGGCACAGCTCATGACTTAACTTCCTCCCAATGGGTCACACTCCTAAGAGATCCAACAACTCCCAATACCACCACAGGCTAGCCACCAAGCCTTTAGAACTTCAGGGGACATTTCAGGTACAAGCTATACCAAAAAGATTACTACAGAAATATTCTTAAGCACAAAAACAAAAACATGATACAAACCCTAACAATAATGCAATCCTCATTTCCACTAATATGCTTAACTGCTACTTCTTTACAGTTACACCTTTACTTTATTCTATTCCCCCTAGGCAACGTAAAATTAGGAAGATGTCAGAACTGCTCCTACTAACTGCCAGCATTGAATATGAACCAAAATCATTCTTCCTTTGAATTTTCAAAAAAAAAATCTAAATTAGAACAAATCCAAAAGTGATCAATGCACCCCCATGTCTATGATCCCCACACTGTGCTCATTCCTTTCCTTCAGAGAAACAAAAAGAAAAAGGAAAAAAAAAGCCTACTCGACTCTTTAACAAGTACATTCCCAGCAGATCCTGTTCACAGGACACCTACAGAAAGAATAGCCAAGTTATTTTTTTATCGTAAAGTAATTCTTATGTTTTCAAGAAATTTTATAGGAACTGGAATGGTGGTTCAGCAATTATGGCGCTTGCCTGGCACACACAAGTACGTGAGTTCAAATTCCAGCACCACGTACACAACGAAGTGAGGAGTGAAAGTCACATAAAAAAACTAAATAAAAATTGCTTCTTTCCCTCTCTTTCACTGTCCCTTCTTTCTTTGGAAAGAAAGAAAGAAATTCTGTAAAGAACTTTCACAATAAGAGCCAGAACACGTTGGAAGCTTTCATATATTTGACTAAACATTAGTTTACACTTTTTGAAAAGCCAAAAGAAGTCAGCTAAACCCTAGAGTCTCCGAAAGGCAAGTTGCTTATCTTTTGAACAATGATTTTAAACTATTAAAAGAATGCCATTCCAAAAAAAAAAAAATGCCATTCCATAACTGATATTCAAGGAACTCTGCAAATGACAATCAACTGAGAGAAAACAGTTGAACACTCTAGCTTCAAAACACCACAGGGCTTAACTACATGACTGGAATATTAACTACTTATTGGTACTACCCAGGTCTGCTGAATCTGGCAAAAGTTCCTATGTAAGAATCAATCAATAAAGTTAATAAATTTAGAATCAAATTCAATAACACCCATTTTGTAGATAATTTAATTCCCTTTTATAAGATTTCCTATACTAATACATGATAACTCAAATAAATCAATCTTTAAACTGTACAGGTAATGTAACACATTTCAGATATATAAATTTAACCTAACTATAAAGAATACTTTTGGGGCTGGAGCGGTAGCTCGGCGGTTTGGGTGCTTGCCTGGCAAGCACGAGGACCCGGGTTCAAACCCCAGCACCACGTACACAACTGAGTGTTGGAGCAACGAAGGGCATGTGAAAAACTAAATAAAGTTGTTTCTCTCTTTCTCTGTCTCTCTCACTGTCCCTCTTTCTATTAAAAAAAAAAAAAGAATACTTTTGACATTTTATACTTAATCAAGGCATGACTTCAAGTTAGCAAGGACTCTAGCAAAAATCAAGTCTGGAATTTAACAGCTGGCAACAGAGGGTAAGAAAGTGAACCGCAAACATGAGAAATTTCTGGAAAGTTCATAAGAAAGGCAGATTTTTCACATGTATCTGAAGATTCTGGTTTAATGACTCTTGAAATAAGGCCCAGAAGTCTGGATTTTGAACAAGCTCTTCAGCTGGTTCTGATGCAGGAAGTCCACACTTGCACGCAACAAATACCCCTTTGGTAGCAAATCTGTGTTTCTAGTATACGAGGGCATATTCTTTATGCAATTTTCAAAATGGACCTCAGTCGGGTAGGAGTGCAATTTTCTTAAAATATTCTTTTACAAATAATGATGATTTATAATACATATGTAACAGAATAATATTATAATAGATTTACAAATTTCTAAAGAATACCAAAATTAACTGCTCAACAGTTCTTCTCTAAAAATGTGACTTTTTCTGATTAAAAGGAAACATGGTTTCAACTGTTTCAAACTTGGGGAATAGAGATAAGCACAAAAGAAAAAAATTCACCCGAAATCACACAAGTAACCACTACTTAGCATGTCAGAGTATCTTTTTTCATATCATTATGTTTCAGTATTATTTTTCTTGAGCATCATTTTCTTCAGAACACAAAATTCCAGGTTAAAAATAGAAATAGAATAGACAGATGACCACTAGATGGAGGACTCTATTAACACAAGAAAAGTACATAATTATATTAAGAACAGCACCACAGCCTTAACTAATGCCAAAGAAAAACAAGGATTAATTCCTGAATCCCAAAGACAGAAGTATTATAAGTGAGCGAAAGCAGATGTGAAACGGTTGACATTAAGACCAAGACCATCTCATACTAGAAGAAAAGTGACAGATATGACAAGTTTGAAGTTCAGGACAATGTCAACAAGCCCTGTGTTATATAAAAAGAGCTAGATTACAAACAGTTTTCACTTTAGTTACCACTAGTTTTGGAAGTAATTATAAAGAAGAATTTTTAAAAAAAAAATCTGTGAGGACTAGAAAATGAGAAACAAAATAGAAAAGGAAACCAAACATACGGACAAGATTAATAAACAGTAAGAATCTTAGTTTAAGAATTACACTCGTAGGGGCTTGAGCCATGGCTCAGCAATATCAAGCTTGCCTGGCATAGGCAAGGTCCTGGGTTCGAACCCCAATACCCCATACACAACTACGTGTCAGAGCAATGAAAACCATGAAAAACTAAATAAAATTGATTTTCTCTCCCTTTCCCTCATAAAAAAAAAAAAAAAACCTTACCAATTTTCCCCAAATACAATATTATCATATCCGTCCTAAAAATGAAAAGGCATTTATACTTGGAATAACTCTTCTACTAATATACACCCAAAGTCCATTAAAAAGGGCCTCTTCTTCCCGTGGACTCTAAGAAATAAATGAGTGGGGCCCATGTCTCACAAGTCCAGGTTCGTAGTGAACAGTGGGTACTTTTCCAGGTTCACCCAGGCAGATGATGGAGCTCAAGAAAGAGGTCAGTCTTTACCTGATGGTGGAGGGCACCCTCACCCAGTAAACCTTAGATCCTGACACAAAGTCTTGATCTCATCTAAGGTCTTTGGGAAAGAGGTGACCCCTTAATTACCAGAGCGTGAGCCAAGCAGTCTTTCCCTCTTCAGAAATGCTTTTATTCTGTATGTCCTTAATGTCCACCTCTCAAACAGGGACCCCTTGTGAGAGAAACTGCCAAGATGGAGCTCCCCTAGCTTTAATACCTTTGCTTCTGTAACCCACTCATCTGACAGGAAGAAGTCAAAATGTTCTGTCTCAAGAGTAAACTACCACTCATCTCTCCTAGAGTTCAGGAAGCCAAAACATTTATTTTCTCTAGTGGGGATCTCCCCCAAAGCACTAAGAGACTTGCCTTCCACTTCAAATTGAAGAGCATAATATAGGATCATAGCCTTTTGAGTAATGAGAACTCAAGAACAAAGGAAACATGTAAGGCAAACTTTTACAGGCACAACTAGTTAGATTATCCTCCAAGATGAATGAGGCCTCAAACACAGGTCATAAAAGGAAAGGTGGAATTGATCCCCTTTAAGCAAAGAGACTGTTTCCTTGGCGCAGGCACCTATGCTGCTCTCTTTGGCTCATTAGCAGGGGATGACCTAATCACAGTTGAATGTAGGCTGCTTTTCTACTATGGAGCATTGTATTTGAAAATTTTATAGTGGCCAAGGAAATGCCAGTAATGCCACTAAGCATGGATTCCCTTAGGTCTTTGGCACGTGGCAAACAAAGGCCTTTGCATCCTGGCTGGTAAAGTGGCCACAAATCTAGCAGTGTACAGAGAAAGGAGAGGTGGTGGGATTGCTTACAAAAGCCTAGATCAGCCCAGAGCTTCTGAACCCTGCTCCTAGGCAAGGCAATGATCAATCCAAGGGGGAGAATTTTGAGAGACTATAAGGCTGAGTTGAACCCCCAAAAGGGACTCCCTTCTCCTAGAAAGGCCTTTCTTTCTATCCTTTCTTAAATAAACTTTGTTTGCTCTGCTGAAAGAAAGAAAGAAAAAAGAAGGAAAGAAAAGAAATCAGTGTACAAGTCAGGAAGGCAAAAACCACACTAGGACTAAAGGAAAGAAAACAAATTCCTGGGGAGATACAAGACCATTCACCTCCTTTATATTGACTACTAATTTCAGACATTCAAACGAAAAACAAAGAGTATTTTAAAATTCTCTCATTCATTAAAACTTGGCAGAAGAATCTTTATTAATCAAATCTTAAAGAGAGGTGTAAATAACAGACCTTTTTTAGTTTAATCCTTCCTACAATCACAAGCCCTACATAGAAACAATTTTCAGTCTAACTTCCATAAAATGAATTATAATAATATGATGCAAATAATACATTTAACTTTCTAGCAGATTGAAGAACAAAGACGATAAATTCAAACAGCCACAGATGCAAGCATGTAACATGAATGAATGAATGCAGGGAAAATGTGGTACAGAGTAACTAGATGGACACAGGAAGGGCAGGCCTTGTGCATCTCCAACCCTTCCTGGAAAAAGACGGTGTAAGAATGTGGGGGAAACTGACAGAAGTTGCCTGTATGAAATAGGAAGCTTCTGCTTGGTTCCAGCAAAATATTGACTGTCAGTATGTCAGCACAATGTTTTCAAAGCATCTAAGTTTTCAAGAGAACTGACATATCAGGATGGTTTTCTGAAATATCCTGATAGTCAAACATTGATAATTAATGTAATTCAAGTATTTCTAAACCACTCTGAGTCACTACTACGTATGTGCACACTTTCCAGTGCATGCACACACAAGCTGAACATTCTCTGCAGATTTGCTAGGCAACTAGTCATCCAGGTGAATGTGATGAAGTTTCAGTTGAGAATGACTAGCTCAGGTGTGACAAGGACAACTCTGAAGTCACTGGTGCATAAACGGTCTCTTCCAGTAAGCATGCTCTCTCCCTCCCTCCATTCTTCTCTACACTGCCCCCTTCGACTAGGCTACAAGCATGCCCTGCTCTCCTGGTAAGGCTGTGAAGAAAAGCAAAATAAGATTACTGGTCCCTGAAATAGTTTTTTTTTTAGTTTTTATGTCCCATTGTAACATGAATTTGTTCTGTTTATAATATCGTAAATAATTCATTTTACTTAATATACAACATTGTATACTTGCTTCTATAAACAGTCTGGGAAAAATAATTCTTTAAATACAGCATCAAATAAGAAGTAATAAAGAAAAACTACTCTGGATATAACAGGGAAGATGTTCTCACAGATATTACCTATCAGAGGCAACATTACCTATCACAAAACAAAAATTATTTTCAGATAATAGAAAATAAAACAGAATAGACAGTATACACCATGTATCCTAAGTTTATCCCATAGCAAACCAAAGTAGTAAAGGTTTACGTATGTTTACAAATTTTTATTTAAAACAAATAGCATAAGAAATCTTTAGACATCTGTCCATAAAATGGTCAATTATGCCCAACCTATATTTTAAGACAGAAATACATTTACTAAATTTGTAATCAACAACTGGCCTCCTCTAAAACAAGAAAGCATTTTCTTGAATATTCATGACACTAACCATCAGAGAAGAATAAAATTTACATTCAAGAGTTCGCTAGATTATTTCTGGTTTAGAAATCACATCCTCAGCAATAAACACATACCAGACTATAATCTAGATATTATACGGAGATAACAAGTAATACCTGAGGGAAAAAGCAGCAAGACCATTGCTTGTGACCAATTACAGAAAGGAGTCTAGAGCTGAACAAAACTCACCTGATGCTAGACAGTCAATATGATGCTATAGAGAAGAAAAATAAGGACAATGGTAAGAGAAAGGAAGAGAGGGCACATAATTCTGCTAGACTAAAGTATAAGACTGAGAGAATAAAGCAGAGGGATTAATTTAGGTAAGGAAAAGGGACACTTTTGAGGCAGAGAAAAGTGAGGCAGTCAGTGTAGATTTGGGTGGATAAGGAGAAAATCAACTGATGGTCTTCTTTCCTGGGAGGGCAAAGATATCCCCCAATGCTAGTAAGGGTCTGACAAGACAGGCCCAGATGCAGACACTCTCTGTGCTAAGGAAGGAACCACATTCTTTCTATTAGCACCTAAGTCATGAACCAAAGACTAGACCAGAATTCCCCGTGCCTGTGTCCTATGCCCGTGTCCTACATACAGGGGCAGGGAAGCAGTAACCAATCCAGGTGAGGACATCATATAAAAAGGGTAAAACTCACTGCCTCATCAGCTCTGTCCCCTTCTCCCACTCTGGGGGAAGTCTGCCCTTTTCCCTATGCTTTACTTTCTATAACATAAAAATCCATCTTCTATGCTTGCCTCGGTGTCCCTCAGTTTCATTCTTCGACTATGAGAGGACACGAACCCAACATCTACATCACCAGCAACACTTTCTTCACTGATGCTTAAGGAACCACTCTAGGCTAAATATGTTGAATTTCAAAATCAGGTAAACACGTATTATATTATGGTCATCCAATGAAGAGCAGCCAAAGGGAAACTCAAATGATAATGAAATGACTTCTGGGAAAGAAAAGTGGTATGGTTATGCATTTTATGAGGTATGAATATGAATAAGCCTATAAAATGAATATTTAACCCATAAATAATGCCAGTGAAACATAACAAATATAATCTACATATTTAACTACTGCATATACTTTCTCCCATTATGCGATTAAATTTTGAAGCGGAAATAACTGAACAATATTTCTGTCAGGTACATGATTTTAAATCTTTCAACTTCACGTAGTTCTTTGCACTACCGTTAACGATCTAGACTTTAGCTCTTATTTCTGTGGTAGAGGAATTAGAAATGGCTACAATTCCCCAAAAACACCTTCAAAAGCTGTGTTCATCTTGTTCAGAGTAGTGACAATATTAGATAGCAATGGTATTTCTACTAAGTAGAACTTTAAAATTGTTCTCTGTTGGTTCAGAGTACACATGACATGAGCAAAAAGAAAAAGTTCCTACCTGAAGAATAAAACTTACATCTGCTTGCCAATCATTTCCACTGCCAAGAGATAACTGTCACATAATAACCTCTAAATGCATTCTTACAAAAGAGATTAACATTTAAAATAATAAGAAATATTTAGCCACACCTGTAATGCTAGCGACTAGGGAGGATAAGGCAGGAGAATTGTAAGTTGGATGCTGGACTCAGCAAGACCCTGTCTCAAAGTTAAAAGTAAAAAGGACTAGGGATGTAGCTCACTTATAAAGAAACACCAAATTCAACCCCTAAAACCAAACTATAAAAAGGCAACAGTCCCACTAACACAGATAGTATGCATCAATTTTAAAATAGGCTAAACTATAAGATAGTGCTAAATAACCATAACAAATGTAATATGATATTATATAATAGCAACTCCCAACTTCATCTCCAAAAATAACCCAACAACATTACTGAATTTATCTTAACAACAAAATGAACTACTGGTTGAAAATTATACAGGTTTATGCAGTCCCAATAAATGAAATGAGTTCATTATCCTCAACAAGAGCTACAATTTTATTAATGATGCATTTGAGAAATAAATATTTATGTAAGAAAATCTATTAACCATCTTTCTTCTCTCCTCAGACTATCCCCCTCCTCAAAATTCATAAAACCCCCACTTCCACAACAGAACTAAAATCCATTTGGAATTCTACGGGAGGAGGCAGAACAATTCTCAAACATACACAGCTCCTCAAAATCTGTTCATCGCAGTGATGATTTCAAATCTTATGCATTCCCAAGGGGAAGCTATAAAAATCAGGGAGAATGAAGCATTGCAGCTGAAAAATGAAACAGACTGTTTAGCAAACTAAAAAGCCAGCTGAGTTTTAGAAGACTGTTCTCTTTTTTTTTTCCTTTTTTCTTTCTACATTTTTATTGAGGTATTATGGTTGTACATAAGGATGGGATTTGTTATTACATATTCATACATTCTCACAATATAACAATATAATTTGGCCAACATCCCTCACCAACACTCCCCCTCCACCTCCTCCCACCCTCTGGTCCCTTTATTTATTGATCTCCCCTTTATTTCTTTTAACTTTTCCTGTTTTTAAAGACTGTTCTCTTTTAGAGCATCTTCCCAAAACAAGTTCAGATCCTTGATTTCTATTTTCCCTTTCTTTGCCATTGTTAAGGTACTTTTCCAGCCTTTGGACAGGAAGACAAGAGAATATATCAACTGTCTTTAGAAAACAAGAGAGGACACTTTCTTTTCATTCTCCTGCACAAATTGTAGACCTCTTCAGTTTCAGTAAATTAATAAAATTGTCACTTTCCTCGTTCAGATGGCTTACTGTTTGCATCATCCTAGGCTGCCCTGTAAAAATGGGTGTAATTTAGTGGAAATGAACAAACACATAAAAGTATGTTATATATTTGTTATATTATATGAATATAATATAAATATTATATACATTTATTATATGAAATATGTACATTTTCACAAAAACATTAGCCAGAAGATTCAGAGGAGGAGATCTGGCAATACCATGCAATGTATTTCTTTTTATTTATTAATTATGTCTATTAGATATAAAAGAATGAAGGCAATGAAGAAAAGGATAAATTTACATTGTGTATTCTACAGGAGGGAACAAAAATTAAAATAGCATCCACAAGACAACAATGTGCTGGTGAGGAACTACCGTTGTGGGGGAGACACCCAGTGTGAGATACACAACAGATAAGGACTGTAAGACACATTAATATCCAATACTGCATATAATTATAATCAAAATTGTACATAGACACAAGAATAACCCTGCTATGTTACTTGTAAAAACAAATGTGGCCTTCTCACAACAAACCTAACTACAGCAAGGCACCTTGCCAAGGGAAATGTCTTCCTATGGGCCTATAGAAAACACAGGAGAATCTGAACCAAAATACTGACCTACTTACCTTTCAACTAATGAATTGGCCAACTAGCATTGAAATTGCCTTCCATTGTCCATTTACAGAATTTCAAACATTATCTACACAATTTTGCAAGAGAAGAAATGGAAAGTCTATTTAGAGACTGCCAATTCTAACTTCCTTAGAGAACGATACATCCTGAGCTTATCCTCTTCTGCTTCTAGAAAGCTCTTCCTCCATCAAAACCTCAGAGTCTTATTCTCCTCCATGATAACAGTCTAACTTTGAATTCTCATGTTGTAATACAAAACTGTTCACAAATATTCAATTGAGGAATTTCCACGTCACAATCAATACATATACCAGAAACATCCTATGTTTACTGGCCAATGATTTAAGCTATAACACCACATGAAGGTTACAGCGTGAGCTACAAAAATGTTCCCCACAATATATTTCAACTGTGGAGCTGGCAAGAGCCATGAAAAGAAATCACAGGTACTTCCATTTTTGCAGAAATAACTTTAACATTTATATTGTTGTCATTATTATTAATATTTGTTTTTAAAGACCTAAAAAGAGATAAAGATAAAAACAATTAACACTTGTGAACACAAAGAAGGGGAATCATCAACAAAATTTTGATTCTCATAAGTCATTTTACTCATTTCTTTTGACTATAATAAAAAAAAGTTATTACTGTCTGCCTTTTCTCTTTCTCCAATAAAAGTGACACTGACAGACACATAATATTCCTAATGAGATAGCCAAAAGAATATAAGCAACTGTGGGGATCTGGATCTACAATCTGTAACTGAAACCAGATCGATGACAATAAACATTTAATGAACATTTCCCTCAATGCTAAAATTACATAAGAGACCTTATATTTTTCTGGACAATTTTGTGAGATACTTTTTTTGTTTTGTTTTGGTGGGTTTTTTTCCCTTCAATGGGAATATCACAGTAAATATTATTACCTCAGATAAGGAAATTAAAGCACAGGGGATTACAGTCACTTAACTAAGGGCACCGAGGTAATAGGTAGTAGGTAGTAGCAATGGGAACTAACCACAGGTCCACATTACTTCAAAGCCTGCATTCTTAACTACTACATTCTGTACCTCGCAAATATTGTTTCCACATGCAACTTTTCCATAAACCTGCTCCCAGAAAAGACATTTCCATTTTTTAAGAAGCCAAGTCAAGGTTCATTCTCATTCATCAGAACGGAACCATCAAAGCATAACTAAAAACAGGCTGAATGAATTGGATTGGGAAACATTCAACTTCAAACGGAATTACCTTATTTTTCTGGTCTATCACAGGAAGTTCCAATTTGATGAAATAATATTTGAAAATAAAATGCCTTTACCTCTGCTATCTATGGAAAAACAAATCTATGCATGTACATGTATCCTCAAATTACAATTTTAACATAATTTTAAAAATAGATATGAATTTAGTTATGTGAAGCTATTTAGTCTGTAGTGTTACAAACTCAAGTAAAATCACCCATTTATTGAGTAACATTTTTTTTTAAGAGAAACAATTTTTACTTAGTTTTTCACATGGCTTAAGTTGCTCCCAGACTTCTCTGTGTATGTGGTGCTGGGGTGTGAACTCGATACTCGCGCATGCTGCAACCGAGTCACTCCTCCAGCACCCTGAGTAACACTTTCAAAAGAAAACACAAAGATCCGGATATCTTCAAATCACAAGGCATCCTTCTTTTACATTGCTTATTTATGGGTTTTTTACGTTTTCTCTAGAACTTCAATAAATTCCATGTGCTGAAGCTACCTTCTGGCTCTAATTAATTTTATTTTGCATTTGAAACCAAAATAAACAAAATTATTTTTTAAAAAATCTGAAAAAAATTAAATATTAAACATAAGTATACTTTTCTCCATTACAATTCAAGATCTGTTATTAAGCAGAAGACTGGCATTTATTTTATTTTTTTCAAGAGGGAGGGACAGGGGCTGGAGCGGTGGCTCAGCGGTTAACCACGCTTGCCTGGCATGCGCAAGTACAAGGGCTCAAACCCCAGCGCCCACGTACACAGCTAAGTGTCAGAACGATGAAAGCCATGTGCAAAAACTAAATAAAAATTGATTCTCTCTGTCTCTCTCTCTCACTGTCCCTCTCTCTTTAAAAAAAAAAAAAGAGAGAGAGAGAAAGAGAGGGACAGAAAGAAAGAGACAATTTTATTTAGTTTTCCATGTGACTTCATTGCTCCATGCTCCAACACTTCATTGTTTTCATGGTGCTGAGATTCGAACTCATGTCCTCACGCATGCCAGGCAAGTGTTGTAAACACTGAGCCATCTTCCAGCCCTGAAAACTGGCACTTTAAAACTGTTACTCTTTACTAGACTTTCAACTACTGCTTTTCATCTCTTAAAAAAAAAAAAAATCATGCTTTAAAGATGAATTTAAGGGGACTGGAGCAGCGGCTCAGCACTTATAGCACTTGCCTGGCATGTGCAAGAACAAGGGTTAAAACCCCAGCACCACCGATACAATGAAGTGTTGGAGCAACAAAAGTCACATAAAAACTAAATAAAATTGATATATTCTCTCTCACTGTCCCTCTCTCTCTTTAAAAATAATAATAATAATAATAATAATAATATGGAAATTAAGTTCCTTTTTGGCAAGAATCAGAACTTTTATTTTCTATCTAAAAATATTCCCTGGCCTGGCGTAGTGGCTTAGCATTTACTGCGCTTGCCTAGCATGCTCGACTGTTTAAACCTGAACACCACATACACATTGAAGCATCACAGCAACGAAAACCACATTTAAAACTACATAAAATTGATTCTCTCTCTTTCTCTCTCTCTGTCTCTATGTCTCTCTCACTGCATCTCTCCCTCTTTAAATATAAAAAAAAATAGATTACCTACAAGAACTTAATGCTGTTCAGCAATACCACTCCCAACTGCAAAGAGATATATTAAAGCAATTTCATTGTTTTTTACACTTTTTATTTATACTGTACTATGTAACAAAGTCCTACAAGATTTTGTTAATAAAATGTATAAATTATAAGATCATTAAATGAGAAATTATGAAATAAGCATAGTTTCAAACGATAAGGATTACAAATGTTCTTTTTTAAATCCTAAACAGTAACAATGTAATTTCATCATCATATAAAAGCTTGCTTTTTTAAATTAGGATCAGCACATATCCAAATAAAGCTCTCAAAAAAAATCAGAGCAAGATATAAGCCAGTATTGAAATTTATTTTCATATTATCCAATGAGTTCCACAATGATTTTCACAATATACAAGGGCTATTTAAAAAAAAACTACTTTCATAGTTTCAAAACAGTAATTTCAATAATATGCTCAAATATTTGCAATCACATTAACTTTGTAAATCCTTCATGTTCTTGAAAAAATAGTCATTTCCTTTTAAGACTAATGTATAGTCTTATATGTATAATAAAACTATGTAAAAGCAAATATTCATCAAATTACCAGTATCTTCAATGGTACTGGAAGGACGTTTATTTGTCCTGTGAAAGTATATCATTAAGATAGCATTCTTTTCAAAATTCCATGTAAAAATTAAGCAGAAAAAGATTTCTACAGAGCCAGATTCCCAGGGGAATTGCATTCATTGTTCATCACTGGTATCAGTGATTCTGATCAAAATTAGAATTTTCCAAAATCCTCTAATTTAATGCCCTGCCTTCCTAACTAAGCACTACTCATACCATGTGTCTTTAACCTTCCCAGTTTAAGGAACAATGACAAATTAGCATGGATTCCTTTCTTTACAATTTCTCAAATAAATTTGTTCTTACCATAGATCTCAGCAACTTTCTATGAAATGTTTTTCATACCTTAGTAAGTCAAGAACTTTCATCTTTTCACCTAAAGGAAGCACTTTACAGTTTCTCTCTGGCATATCTTAATTTCCAACATGGATACTTTCAGGCTTTGTGGTCGTAAGAAAATAAGTGTTATGTAAACATAAGCTCTATAATAATGCAACACTCAATATAATAACCTAGATGGCTATGAAGTCAATAATTAGTGGGTAGCATCTACAAAGCAGACACACTAGACAAAGGAATTATTTATATTCCAGACAGAACTAGGCAGGACAGCAACAGATTACATTGCACAAGGCAGAATAGAGGTCAATCTAAAACTTTGAATTTCACAATTCTTTAAGTTTTCATTTAATATTTTTGCATTACAACTGATCACAGGTAACTGAAACCATAGAAAGTGAAACCACATCCAAGAGAGAACTATTGTACTACAATTCCTACTATTATCATTATTTTAATTGTATATTTGTAGTATTACTGCTTAAGTCTCCCTATGATTCAAATGTAGACTTAAAAAAAAAAGAAAGAAAAAGAAAAAGTCTTAAGGGTCCAAAATCAAGGTAGGAGGGATGATTACTACAGGCTTATCAATTGTTTTGCAATTAGTCCTACTTCCTACTCATAGTTTCTTCACCAGAAAAACAGGATGCTCCTCTTGGTCACAGGGGCATTTCCCACACCCTCCCCACCGCCGTGCTCAGGTTTGAGCTCCTGCCTGATGGGGAACTAACCTCAGCTCATGTTTTATTAACATGATTTGCTGAGATCCAGCACTGACTGCCACTTTCTCTGTCAGGAAGTGTTATCCCCTAATGACATATGAATCATTTCTCTTTCACCTCCCTAGCACCTTGGTGGAACCTCTCTCATGGGACAAGTACTCAGCAAAGAAGGAATGATTCAGTGATTGTCCCAGGCTATCTGCAGTCATTTCCCTACTAAACAAAAGGCACCTTTTCTGTCCTGTATCTCTTTGTACCCTACTGTGCAAAGCCAAGAGTGCTGGGAATATTAACAATTATTACTTTTAATTTTTTTAATTTAAAAAATTTAAGAAAATTAAAGTACATTAATATTTAATTGAACACCTATGTATATGGAGTTAATTGCAATTTCCTTACAGATTGATATATTTCTCATATATAACTCTACAGTAACTTTCAGAAATGTTAAGAAATTATTAGACAGGTATGCTTAGTCAAAGACCATTTATTGAGAATATAAAATGTCCCTAAACAAAGAATGCACTAATTATTATCACTCAAGAAAAAACTTTAAGGGCTGGAGTAGTGCCTCACAGTTACAGCACTTGTCTGGCATGCACAAGGATATGGGTTCAAACCCCAGGAACAAAGGTGTAAAGCAATGAAAGACACATGAAAAAAGTAAATAAAATTGATTCTTTCTCTCTGTCTCCATATCTTTTAAAATATAGATATATCATATATAGACATATATATGATATATCTTTGGCTAATTACTCAGGTGATAATAGTTTCAAATTGGCAGATTCTAGATGGAAAGACAAGTAGAGTATCTAGCAATACCCACCTCCGCTATTGAGGGGAACATGGGTTGGTGGGTTAAGTGGGAGAATAGAATAAACGAAATATCCATAGAGGCAACAATTTAGGCAACTCTGTAAATGCCAGGTATCTCCTGATAAAACCTGGCAAAGAAGACATTAATCAAAAGAGAACAAGCACAAAACTTCATTCATGGATTTCGTAATTCACTGAGATACATATTGCAAAATGTAGGTGCAGAGGATTGGGACCCAGCTCCTGCATTTTTGCAAACTCTCCAAGTATTCAGCCATCACCCAACCATAATGGAGACTAAACCCAAGGGTACACTGGTACACTAACTTTAAGCTACATATATACCCAGACCTTTTTTTTTTTTTTTTCGGACAGGGTCTCAATAACTTGCTTAGATTTGTCTTGAACTTGCAATCTTTTTGCCTCCATTTCCTGAGTCAATGGGATTAGAGGCATGTGCCATGGTGCTCTGATCACCATGAATTTCTTATATGGCCTGAAGTGAAGGAATTACTGCATTAGAGGGTATCATACTCTTCAACAGGAGAGTACTTCAGAAAAGGTATGAAGTAGCTGGGTATGGCACACACCTGTAACCGTAGCAGCTTGGGAGGCTGAGGCAGGATGATTGCAAGTTCAAAGCAAGTCTCAACAACATTAGCAAGACCCTGCCTCCAAATAAAAAATGAAAGGAACTGGGGATATAGCACAGTGGTTACATCTATACATGGGTTCAATCCTTTGTACAAAAAAAAAAATAAAAATAAAAAAGAGGAAGGAGGTAGGTAGGAAGGAAGGAAGGGAGGGAGAGAGGGGAAAAGTATAAAGCAAGGTGGGGATATAACTCAGTAGTAGAGTGACTGATGTTCTGGTTCAATCCTCCAATCCCCATGACTATGAAGGAAAAAAACTGTACTGGAATTATACTATACAGATCCTCTAAAAAATTATTTAAAATACAAAAATACCATTAAATTAAACACCTGCCTTCTTGTCTAGGCATTCTTTGCATAAGGTACTCATTTTTTAATAAAAAGGAATTTCAAAAAAGAACTATTCTAGAGGAATTTAAAGAAACATACCTCCCGCTGATAATATGAAAAATACTGGCAGAATGAGCAAGAAGTTATTTCATGGATAAGGAAATTCAACATGTATATTCAAAGAAAAAATCTACCTGTGGCTCCCCTGGAGTATAACTTGGCATTGGCTGAATCTGACCTCTAGGACATTCTGAGAACTGCTGACTCTGAATGATTTGACTTGTGTAGTCTTGGATAAAAAAGACACTTAGACACTTAGCATAGCACCAAGGAGAATGCCTTTCTCCTCTGCCAAACTGAAACAATTAAGTTAAATATATCACATTGATCCCATTACACCAGGAAGAGTTAAAATGCAACTAATATCCCATAGACCCTCAGGACTCATCAACAGTGAGAAACGTCCTTTGGGGCCAATAAAATTAATGACTTTTCAGTAATGTGACTCTTACAAGTCATAAAAGAAAGAAGTGGCACCAGATCGTAGAAATCAAGTCTATTTTTAATCCTACAAAATTAAAGAAAACATTTGAAAGAAAGCATCTACACTTTCTCCAAACCAGAGAAGTTGAACTTTTTAAATATTCCTTTATGCAACACACAAAATATTCTACCTTCTTGTGCAGGCCAATAGGCTGGAGGGAAATATACTTGGGTTTCTACGCTGGGTGAAATGCCCACTAAGTGAAGCAAGTAACTAATAGACTCCAGTTTCCTATTTAAGACAGGGCTACAAAATTTACCAATAGGATGGAAGAGTCCTGAAGTGCATTAGCTCTTGACCAAAGAACTGGCCTGTGTACCTCACTTTCCACATCATTTTAACATTTATACACTCCTTACTGTATTACTGACTCCCCTCCCCACCTCCACAAAAAAAAAAAAAAAAAAAAGTCAACACTGATACATGACCCATTGCTTTGCAAAAAATAAACTTTACATTCTAACTTGGAAATGGAAGAACAAATGCAAATTAAGGTGGACTGACACCTAGCACTAGCAAGTAAAGAATAAAAGGGCATTTAGTTTCTTTAAATGAGTTCAAGTCTCTTTCATGGCTTCAATATTTATTGGGTTAAAAGCGAAGTCTAAGCATTTGTCTTCAATGACCTACTAGAGATATAAGGCACACCAAATACAAGAAAGAAAAGCTTAAGCCGTATAATTAAGCCAATAATAACCTGAGATTTCACTTTAAAGAGAGATTATATCTGGCTTGGGGTGAGGAGATGAATCTTCACAAAAGAGGATGCAGCTAGAATGTACTTTTAGTGGAGACTATGGACAAAGAACAGACCAACAATAGTACAAGGCAAAGAAGGAGGTGGAAATATCACAGGTACAAGGTGAAGGGTAACTCATTTTTGCTAATGAACAAGGGTACGAGTACTGCTGGAACAATGAACAGGAAAACAGATGAGAGAAAAGATGCAGAGGCTCATGAACATGTGTCTAAGGAAGATATAAACTACTGGTAGCTGGGATTCCTACATCAGAATCCTTCAGTAAAGGAACTTCAGAATAAATTCTGCATCAGCAGAATAATCTGACATTAAAAAGAGAAAACTAGGCCAGGAGCAGCCATCAACTTCTAAGATGGTTAAAAAATAAATTCTTGGGGCTGGAGTGGTGGCTCAGTGGTCTCGGCGCTTGCCTGGCAAGCACAAGGACCCGGGTTCAAACCTAGCTCCACATACACAAACTAAGTGTTGGAGCAACTAAATAAATAAAGTTGTTTCTCTCTTTCTCTGTCTCTCTCATTGTCCCTCTCTCTTTAAAAAAACAAAAAAATTAAAAATAAAAATAAAGACTTGAATCTGGGTGCTATGCTGCATATCTGTAACTCAATGACTCAGGAGGCCTGTGGCAGGAGGACTTCAAGTCTTCTAGATCAGCCTCAGCAACTTAAGGCCCTTTCTCAAAAATAAGAAAGGGCTAGGGATATAGATCAGTGAAAAAACACCTCTGGGATAAATCCCCAATACATAATAATAATCATAAGCATAGATTGAATAGAAACACCTGGGTACAATGCAGTAGGCAGAGTCCAAGCACAGGAGACTGAAAATCTATAAGGTACAACACAGCAAAAGACCCCAGCTTTCATTTTCACAAATGAGTAAAACCACTGTTAGAAAAAGAGAACATATGCCAAATGTGCTGGCACATGCTTGCATTCCCAGTGAGTCGGAAGGCTGATGCACGAGCATTGTAATTTCAAGGACAGCCTTGCGCTAACGTTAGTGAGACACTGTCTCAAAATTAAACATAAAAAGGACTTCGGACATGGCTCAATGGTAGAGCACCCCAGGGTCAACTCCCATGATTGCCAAAGGGGAAAAAGAAAAAAGTAATGCAATGAACTATGTTCCAGGGTACTAATGTAATATGTAACATGATAACTAAACTATGTTCTACAGTCTTTGTGAAACATCAAACAGGAGGAATGACGATGGGTCTGACCAATCACAGGGCTAACACATACAGCCCCTGTTCTTAAACAGTACCTAGAAGAACAAAAAAGACAGATTTTTAAGTCTGCTGGCAAGGGACTTACATCAGGGTAGAGACGACAAACCAGCACATACAGAACTGAGAGATAAGAGGGCTCAGGACAGAGTTCTGTGGTGTCCTAACCCTGGAAGACCTGGTAAAGGAGGCTGTAAAATAGTCAGGAAGCTGGAAGGACACAGAGAAGTATGGTGCAATCAGGAGAAAAGGAGAACACGTTGCAAGGGACAGACAACATGAGGAGTTAATAAAATGAGCATGGACAAGTGACCAGACCCAGAGATAACTCTGACAAAAGCTGTGCTGGAGCCCAGTGGGGGTGCCCTAAAGAAAGAATGCGAGGCATGGAAATATTGAATGTAAGTATGAAAGGGTACAGGTGCAAGGTAAGACTATTTCTAAGACATAGAAATCGTGGTACCAAAAGGTCAAATGAAATGATAGCAAACGCTGATTTGTGGAGCTTGATAACACATGGATCAATATTTAAAGCAGTTTCATTTGGAGCAGCCAGAACAAAATAATTAGAGTGCCTTGAAACGAACGTGAACCTATAAAATGGTCAAAAGCACCCCTGAAGGCTTAGAACTTGAGCATTTTGTAAGGCTAGTAAAGTGGGATCCAAGACAAGCATCTTCGCTCATTTAAAGAGCTGTCATGAGGATGAAAAGAAGTGGTACATTCTGAAGTCTCACAAAGTAGACTCACAAGACTAGTACAATGGAATTCTACTCAGAAGGAGCAGAAACAATGATACTGCAGCCTTTTAAGGTAAATGGATGGCAATGGAAGAAATCATGGTAAGCAAAATTAGCCAAACCCAGAGAGTAAAGGGTCGAACGTTTTCCCTAATTTGTTGAAGCTAGAGCAAAAACCCAGGCTTGGTTGAAAAGTTATCAAACTTGTGTATTAGACTCAGCAAAGACACAGCAACACATAATCTAGGGCAACCATAGATACGTTGGGGGACTGGAGGTGGGAGAAGAAGGTTAGGGAGGGGTACAGGGAGACAATCAACAATATAGCCTACTCTTTACCCCTCTGAGAATCCAAATAATACTCATGCAATCATTTTATTCTGGGAAATTCACAATGCATATGGACATTTATATCTCTTATAGGGGCCTAATATAGAACAATCTAGAGCCTGGAATGTGGGCAATATGAGAGTAACAGTTGATTAACTTCAAATGGATCTCATACTGTTACTTTATATGCATTCATGACTGAATAATAACACAACTCCTTAATAAAAATCTTACAAAAAAAAAGAAAGAAAAGGATGATCAATAAAACAAAGGGCAACATTGCAATTTAGAATGATCAGATCGTCAAATTTAAGACACTATAAACCATCTCTAAGTTAAAACAAAACACCAAGAGTACTTTTTTCTTTATTTTATGAACAACCTTACATGATTTTAACAAAATAATATAAAATGTGAATAAAATGTGTAAATATTTTGGATATTGCAATTATCTCCAGAAGTGCCCCCCCCCAATTACCCTCCCTTATCCCTCCCTTCCCTTTCCCTTTATAACTCTAAAAAAAGATACTAGATTATAAAGCATTACATCTTATCTGGGTTCAACCCATGTTACCAGACCAACTTTCTCATTGTCCAGGGTCTAGTCCCCACCTCC
>PVKS010030840.1:0-24013 GCA_004027875.1 Aplodontia rufa
CTTATCCCACCCGTTCCTCACAGGGCTTCCGAGAGGGCCGGCCGCCTCTGTGAGCCAGGCAGTGGACTCTCGCCAGCTGCACGTGTGGTGCTTGGAGAGAGGCTGGCCGTGATGGATTCAGTTCACGAAAGCGAGTTACACGGCTCTCCTCGAGTCCAGCTGTGCCTTGGAGGGATCCCCGAGCCAGCGCTCCTTCCCACGTGGGTTTCTGGATGGCTGAGCCGGTGACAGGTGCCTTCCCTCACGCACATGTTTCTGACCCATGAACCGCAGTGTCCAAGCTGACTTTAAGAGGACTTCCTGGGGCAGGACCCACCGTACAGGGCAGGTTGTCCTGGCTTTTAAAAAAACTACTATTGAAATACACTGGAGAACTTCACTTTCATTACTATCAAATTCTACTGTGGAGGGGCGTCTAGAAGTGTCTTTCATAGGTTAGCCCTTGAGAGATGGATAAGACAGAAAGTGGGACCTTGTACGCTTAGTTTCTAATCCTGTGATTAGCCTGCTTTTGCCAATATGTGGCCCGCTTTGTGACAGTGACGTGCATGCCCCTGGTAGCTGTGCGTTGCTAGGTGTGGCCTGCATGGCTGGCCAAGGGCAGGGAGTAGTGTTGCTGTCCACACTTAAGTCGGGCCCGTGAGCCAGGGGTTGGCTGCACAGTGTGGGTCTGACTTGGGAATTGAGCCATGTGGTCCACTCATCCTCAGGGTTCCATCTACTCCCAGAGGTGCTCCCAGGCCACCAGCTGCGGGACGATGCTGGAGCAGCTCCACCTCCTGGTACTTGGGGCAGGGGAGGCCATCCGTGGTGAGTTTGCATTGTCTAATGGTGACCAACAAATACACGGCCGACCTCTTTTCTGGATCACTTCTCACCAGGTATCCTCCGTCCGGACTGGACGTGGATTTAGGGGAAGCCCTACTCAGGTGTGCCCGTCAGTTGCTCTTCGCCCAAACCCCCTGGGGAAGGCACTGCCACATGAGGGACAAAGTTGGCCACACAGATTTAAGACTCTTGGCAACTGAGGACCTCATGGTGTCCAGGATGCTTCTGGAGTTTCTTTCTCTTTCTTTCTTTCTGTTTTTTTAATAAGAAACAACGCACGATTCCTTTTCTCCTGCTGGCAGACCCTATCTAGTTGGGGACAAATGCCTTCCCTCTGTTTTAACACGGTGGCAAATTCAGGGAGGGGCGTGGGCTGCAGCACTCTTTCCCTTCTCGGGGAGAGGAGTGAGCCTCCACTTCTGTGGCCTAGAGGCCGCATGACACTGGAGAACAGAGGGCAGTTCTATTTTCAATTTTTTAATTTTTCTTTCAAAAATAATAGTTGTTCTATCTTATTACTGTATTTACAAAGATGATACATGCTCAAGATTCAAGTGGAGATTCAACGTGGAGAATCTAAATTCAAAAGGAAAAATGTTACCTACAATTTTTGCTGGAATGTAACGTAAGGACGCAAAGGAGGTGGAAATGATTGGTGTTTCCTGTTTACCAGCAGAGGCAGGGATCTTTTAGAAATAAGATCAGGGAATTTTTAATTTTTCCATTGTAAATATTTGTGTAGACTCTTGCAGTGTTTAACTAATCGCAGTCCTGTATGTAAATGGGTTCACTATCAAGGATTGGCTTTGGTCTTTTCCCATACAGGCTTCTCTGTTACTGAGTTTTGACTTTAATTTCTCTCACAATGGAATGGATTCTCTCCTTCCTTCAACAGAGACATTACCCCTGAGTTCCTGGACGTTTGAAAATACTTCTCTTGCTTTTGTGCAGAGGGACGACTCAGCTCAGCACGAGTTTCTCTGCCTGCTACTAAATCCTTTCTGAGTAGCGCGCAGCTGCTGCTCCAGCGTCTTCTGCTCTGCGCACTCCACTGGCTCTTCTGGTGCGTCCTCTCGGGCAGCGCCTACTCACCTGAGCTGCACTACCTGGTGAGGGTGCCAGGGTGGAGCCAGGGCCTCGAGCCGCCAGGCAAGTGCTCTGCCACCCCGCTGCAGCCCACCCTGTCCTGCGTCTTTACCATGGCTCTCAGAGGTTGTTCAGTTCTGAAAAATGTATTTTTCTTTCACAACTTGCTTCATCTGCCTAGTATGTTCTTCTGTACTATGTGATTCCTTCTTGGCAATTCTTCATCTCTTCAGTCACTTTAAAAGTGTTTTCTGGAGTCTCTGGGGGCACAGGCTTGTTGCTGATCCCTTGGTGCTCTCCTGGTAAGGCTCTTCTCCGTGGGTTTGGGAACCGCGCTGTGCAACAGTCGCGGATGAAAGTGTTCTGTTCCTGAGCGTGGAGCCATAGCATTACAGGCTGCTCTTATCTGTCTGGAACCACAAGGATCTCCTGAGCTGGGACCAAATCTTCCACCCGACTTCTTTGCTCAAGGATTCTTGGACCTTGTGGCTGCTGGAAATCCTCGCCACGTCTTGGTCCTCCAGCTTTGATGCCCCAGGGGAGACTCACTGGAGCAAAGATGGACTCTGTCATTTCCCTGGGCCATCACAGTTTCTGCTTTGCCTTTCTGTTCCAGGCCCACCACCCTTGGGCCCAAGGTCACATCTCCTGTGCTTGCCTGGATTTCATGATTATGGACCCTGGGGACCTCCAGTCATCTAGCACACCCCCCACCCCTTTGTGAGCAGGTTGCACGCCTTGTTCTGAATTCAATTCTCTCTTCCTTTTCTTTCATTCCTTCCTAGGTGTGTTTCTCCAAAGTGCTCTTGGCTGTGGTTGATTTGTGCAAGAGAGTTTCCCTGTCAGGTCTTGTTGGGATTTGAGCTTAATGATGGGCTAGCCTGGGGTGACCCTCTCGGTCCCGGGCCCCTTAGCTGAGTGACGGGCTAGCCTGGGGTGACCCTCTCAGTCCTGGTCTCCTTCCCTCAGAACTTTGTGGACTCTGCTCCTTTCTGGCATTAAACATTGCCATGTTCAAGCCTGAGGACAGTCTGATTTCCCTCTGGGATATCTGGATTATTTTTTTCTGCTTAAACATCCTTATTCTTTCTTTAATCTTGAATTTTGGTGACCTTACCAGGATGTGACTCAGCGACTGTTTTTCTCTATCAGTTTCTGAATCACATTATTTCTTCTTTATTAGATTCTGTAGCTTCCTTCATTTCAAGGATGTTTGCTTTTCTGTGCTATTTCTTGGTCTTTCTTGAGTTCAATGACCCGGTTTGCTCATTTCGTTGTACACTGGAGGACAGAGCCCATCCGCGCTGTGGCCCCATGCTGCCATCTTGGTCTGCACACCTCTGTCCTCATGAGCTCTCTTTAGGAAGATGTCCTGGGAGTTGTGTCCACCCTGGGTCGAGGCCATGATTCTGAGGCCAGTCAGTGCCAGGCAGTGGAACAGGGCGGTTAGCATTCGGTGCCCCGCATTCTGTGATAGACATTGCAGTCGAGGTCTTTGAAGGGCCCTGGACAGAGGCCTGTGAAGAGAAGGTCGTTGCTGTGGACCTCGGGGGTGATGTGAAGCAGGGGTGTTCTCTGCTATGGTCAGCATAGTGTGCGTCCATGTGTCCTTTCTCCCATTGCCCCTGGAGGGGCTTCCCAGCCACACGGCCAGGCTCAGTGAAGGTGTGGAGGCCTGGGCTGCAGGGTGCAGGAGGGAGCATGGGGTACAGTGCATGCTGAGCTCTTGCCCTCTGTGGTCAGTCCGCTACCCCGCAAGTTCACTCCATCCTTAGGGGATTTACTGGAGGAAGCCGACTGTGGAGGACAGGTACTTGAAGGTAGGTTATCCGTGTTGCCTTCGCTTCATTTGTGACGAATCATACACGGTTGACCTAGTTTTCAGTACCAAATCCCGCCTGTGAGGACTCTGGAGCAGTCTCCGTTCAGGGTGGTGCTTTGGTGTCAGCGCCGCCCCAGGGTAAGTGAGGGACCGCTGGCCGCAGCCGGCCCAGTGGAGCATGTGTCCTGCTGACCGGGAGGACGACCAGAGCTCCTGGGTTTCTGGAAGAGGGGTCTCCCCAGGGCATTTGCTTTATTTCTTTGATTGATCGTACTAAGTTGGCCTTTTGAAAGTATCAGATCTGCCTGTAAACAACCTAGGGCAGTGCGGGTTGGGAAGCAGGAGCCGCTCGCGGACGGGGCGGATGGCTCAGCTGGGAGCACGCTGCTCCCACAGGCATGGGACCTGTGCCTGTACGTACCTCGGCCCGTCCTCTGTCTCCAGGGTTCCTGCCTACTCCTGAGGCCGCTCTGGAAGAGGCATCTCCATTAGACGGCAGTTCCTCCTGCTGCCCTCTCCTAGTGTGTCCTCCCTAAGAGTCGTCCAGGGAGCAAGGACTGGGAGGTGGCCGGGGCCGTGGAGCGAGTGTCTTCTGGATGGTGTGTGTGTGCGGCTGGCTCCTGACCCTCTGCACCCTGTCTGTCCGCAGGCCTGCCATCCGGGACGCGCCCAAGCCAGCACCTTAGTCCGGTACTCGAGTGGAGGTTGTCCATGGTGTGTTCATTATATTTATGATGAGTATTACATGGCCAATCTCCTTTCGGTACTAAATTCTTCTTGGGAAATCTTCGCAAGGGGACTCCCCAGCCAAGCCTGTGCAGGGTAAGGAAATGGGTCGCTTCTTCACCACAAGTGCTTCACAACTGACCTACGCCACCTGTCAGCACAGGACTTCCCAGACGTGATGCTGACTGTGTAGGGGAGACTGTTTGTTTCCAGGCATGTTAACCACGCTTCTTTAAGACTCACTGTGGGGGAAACTCACTTAATGGACTCTTTCAGACGCCACACCATCTTCTTGAGGAGAGGCAGATTGTAAGGGAAGGGACCTTGTATTGTCCCTTTTGTCATGCCGGGCCAAATTCAAGGCACACACTTGTTTGGATTCACTCCCGCAGTACCCCAACCCTTGGGGGACCTCCTGGGAGCAGAGCCAGCTGTGGGGTGGTGGGTGTTTCCTCACAGTGAGAACTGAAGGTGTTGAAGGCAGGTGTCCATGGCGTGACTTGCCTGTCCCCACTGCAAGAGAAGCGTAATAATGGCATTATTACTACCTGGTGTTTGCTAGTGGTGTGGTCTAGAGTGAGTCACAACCTGTCACCTCTGCACCTCCGTGCCTTCATCTGAAGAATGGGGTAACACCTAAGCAAAAGGTAGGTATAGGAGCTTGATGTTTCCAGTATTTAGATGGCGTCAGGCACCTGGGAAGGCCAAGTCACCATAGTCTCACGCATCCACTATTGCATGGCTGTCGTTACGGCAGCCGTTGACCTTCGTTCAGCTTCCACTACTCACCTGTGAGAATGCGAGCCCCTGAAGGAGGAGGCTGTCCTTATGTGGCTTTAGCGCCCATAGGAGATGGCATGCTGAGTGATGGGTGGAAGGTGGGCTTCAGCCGGACATCGTCTTTCTGAGCCCTTTTCTCCCTAAGGCATGGTCTGTTTGTCCCTGTAGACCTGCCCGCTTGTCCTTGAGGTCCTGTCCACCTCTGGGACGCCCCCTCAAGCAGGAATCGCCTGCCTCAGGTCAGCCCTCCAGACCCCCCAACGGGCTGCTCAGACCCTGCCATGGTCACATAGTGATACCATAGCTCCCTTCTCTGTTAAGCGTACCTCGGGGACTAGTCAGAGGAGATGCCAGCTTTAGGAACAGGACTTTGGTGTTTGTGTCCCTCTGGATGAGGGACAGATGCCAGCCCACACCAGGGTCAAGCATGTGCGGTGTGCGCACATGACCTCTCAACACCCAAGCCAGCTCAGGGGCTGTTTCCAGAGCCCCACAAGCTGGTCCACAGCAGACTGAGTTCTGACCACACCTGGGGGCTCCTGGAAGGTAGCGCCCACCATCAGAGCGTGAGCCAGCTAGGCGCCCGAGCCCCCGCATGCAGAACCGCCTCCGTGAAGGGGCATCCGCTGCTGTTCTTGCCCGTGCTGACGTTTGACCCTTGAGCAGAGGTTGCCCTTGGTGAATTCGCTTTATTTATGTTGAATCACACAAAGGCAACTTTTGTTTGAGTATCAAATCCTGCTTGGGATGGCTTCCAGGACCCAGTGGCAGCTCAGGGTCTTCACCTCCGCCGTGAGCAAGAATGGATGGTGCCCAGGTGGACGAGAGCAGATGTCAACGTTGCCTCCTAGCGGGGCCAGCCGGGCCAGGGAGGACGGCGCTCACAAGCGATGCCACGCTCAGTTCTGACCTCGGAGCCCCTGTCTTTACATCACCATGTTGGCCCCTGATCCGAGGTGTTTGGGCTGCACCCCTCTCTCTGCAGAGATCGGGACCTTGTGGATAGACAGAGCTCCGTCCAGGAGTGCCGGTGACAGGGCCTGTGGTGCCCTTGCCCTCCTGCTCTCCCTCCCACTGTGCTCCTGCCCTTGCTCTGGTGTCTCTGGCACCCCAATCTCAGTCTTTCTCTTCCTGTCCCTCCACTGATGCTGTTCTCAGCGTTCTAGTGCATCGCTGCGGTGAATAGGGACAATCAGTGATGCGCCCAGTTTATATTCAATAATAGCGAGAAGAATAATGAACACAAGATAACACTAAAAACCACTGAAACGGCTCAGACAAAATGTGTTCAATTGACTACAAATTGGCAGAAGAATCCAATTTTCTTGACAACATTTTGGCTGCGACATTTGACCTGGGGAAATGGAATGCTGTGGCCATGGCGGCCATGGAGGAAGTTCCCCGCGGCTGCTGTAAACAGGAATATGTGATGTAGACAAAAGCGCGTTGAGGAATCAAATCTTCATTCAGATTTTTAAATGGAAAAGAATTGATCCTAATGAAAATGATTTGGGGGAAATAACAAGGGAAATAAAAGAAATGGAAACAGCTCAACAGTGCAGTAAAGAAAGCTAAACAGGGAATTGGGTTAGTTTAATGGAATTCACTCGGAAAAACATGTCTTTATGAGATCAGTGTGGCTCATTCTGATGGCCGAGGAGGAGGAACCCAGGGTCAAGTACGTTGTGCTGTGTGCACCTGAACTTCCCTTTCCCAAACCTTCCCAGAGGCTTCCTGGGCAAATGCGCCGACTTCGGGGTGCTGTGCTGGTAAGGGGTCCTGGGCGTGCACCTTGTAAGTGGCCTCTGTCACCTGCCTTGTGGCTCCAGCTTCCCTGTCCATCCCAGTGGGACCCTGGAGTGGGGTGGCAGATCCATGGCTGGGGGGTTGGGTCGCCCACAGTGCTGCTGCCCCACGCAGGAGCAGGGAACACGCCAGGCTCAGTCCTTCCTTGAACTCTGGTGTTGGCCCCTCTCCCTGCTGGCCCATCGATGTGCCCATCGTTGGTGGTGAATGTCACTTGGATGTGGGCTGAGCCTGGTTTGGGAGGCCACCCTGGAGTTGATGTCCCAGGGTCTGTCTGGTGAGCAGCATTGCATGCTGGGTTTCCTTCCAGATGGGCCCCACCTTGGAGGACTTGCAGAAGCCAGGCATCTCTTGGGTGGTGGTCAGCACCACTGGCCCCCTCCAGGGTGGGCGCCAGCCGCAGCCCTGGACATGATCGCATGCTGACAGCGTATGTCACCACGTCCACACGCCGTCGCCCCCCAGGCCATTCTCATGAGCACTTTGGAGAGTTGACGCCAGCTGCGGGAAGAGACTCTGAGCTGCAGGTCAGTGTCCATAGCTCGCCCCGGGAAGCCATCTATAACGCGTCATCTCTCTGTGACAGGCCTTCGGTGGCTGGCGTCTTGCTCCAACAGCAGCAAGACTCGGAGGGCTTTCTGAACTCATGCCAACGTCAGGGAAAGGATTCTGCTGTCGGTCCCACTCCAAAGTTCACAAAATGGGTGGTGGGCACAGAATCCAGACTCTGCTTGTGGCGTATGTCATCGCTCCTGCCCTCAGCCGCCAGCCTGCTACTGTAGAGGCGTTCTGGACGCTACTGGGAACCACTGGGGTCGTGGCACTGGGCTGCTCTGCCACTCTGAAGAGAGGCCATCTGTCATTCATTTGCTTAGCTCTTCCTCTCTCCACCCCACCCCCTCATTTCTCAGGTTCCATTTGCTTCATTCATGGGGTGAATTGAGTGGCCAACATGTTAAATCACCTATGAAGGATACTGGGGTTTGGGACATCTTGTGGGACAGAAGGCTGGGTGGGTGGAGACCAAGGCAGGTGACCCTGCTGGGGTCAGTGTCCTTACCCAGTCAGCTCCTTCCAAAAGGAAGACCCTGTGCCCAGGCGGGGTACCTGGAGTCGCCCTCTCCAGGGCTGGGAATGAAGAGGTGGGTGTGAGCAGGGTTTCCTCTTCATCCTCAGCCATGTGCCCAGGCATGAGCACCTCTGCTCAGTGTCCCATCCGGCCTGGGTCTTGAGGTCAGCTGGGAGGGCCTTGGCATTTATTCCAGGGAGGCGATAAAGCAGTAGATTCTCCATGGAGGGGGTGCGTTGCCAGGGTGAGGGGGTTCTTGCAGGGAGAAGCTGTGGCCCCTGAACGGCCAGCATTCGTGCTGCCCTTAGGGAGGGTCTTCAGGAAACATGGCCACTTTGGAGCACCTGCCTTAGTCTGGTACGTGGGGAGAGGTTACCCGAGCAACTTTGCATCTGGGCGACGAATGTTGCTCGGTGAACCCCTTTTCGGTATCAAATTCCACCAGGGAGGCTGACGTGGAAGCCTGGCGCCTTGGGGAAGAACACCAGCACCAGCACCGCTCTGGGGCACGGGACGGATGGTCGACCAGTTGGAAAGTAATTGCTTCTAATGTACTTCACCTGGTCCACTCGCCGTCCATGCCCACCGCAGCTGTGGCCGCCGGGAAGCTGCGCCCCGGCTCAGCAGCGCTCTGCTGGTACTTGAAGGGAGATCGACCGTGTTATATTCGCTTTGTTGACTTCGAATAATACATGGTTGATCTTTTCTCAGTATCAAATCTCACCTTGGAGGATCTCTAGGCGAAACAGTCCTCTTGGGAGTGGGGATGGAATGGGGTTTGGGGCCACTGCCTCCATGGGGAACCCTAGCACGGGCTGGGCGGGGCATGTGCTGCTCATCCCTGGGTCCTCTCACCTTCCATGTCCAATCCATCTGCAGGACAGCTTCCGGACGCATCTCCAGCGCCACGGAGGAGGCAGCCACCGAGGACCTCGTCGGCGTCACTGTGGGTACCTGAGGAGAGGTTGTCTGTGAAGAGTTCGCTTTATTAATGACGAATATAACACAGATGGCCTGTTTTCAGTACCACCTGCCACTCGCAGTGGGCCCCAGCGCTCCCAGAGCGGGGTATGTGAATGCATGGACTCGCGGGGGCATCTGTCACCCCGCCACCGGTCCCCAGCGTCAGAGCTGGGCGCGCTTCCTGGGGTCCCGCCACCTGGGGAGGCCGGCTGTGAGGCATGCAGAGGCATGACGGGCCAGCGCGCCCCGTGGAGGGTGTCCCGCTCGCACGCTGTCCTGCCCTGGCTGCTCGCTCCCGCCTGCTGCGCATGCTGCTCCTGTGGTACGGGAGGAGAGGTCGCCCGTGGCGCGTTCGCATTCATCATGACGCACAATACACGGTCGACCTCTCTTCGGTATCAAATCCCACCTTGCATGCTGCCTGTGCCTGCCAGTGTCGGGACGGCCACGGATCACCTGGCCTGTGGGGCCCTCGGGTGCATGGCTGCGCACGTGCCTGCCCTGCATCTGCAGCCCTGAGTGTCCCACCTGCCGCGAGGTGGAGGAAGAAGCCTCCTCTGGAGTTCGCTGCTCGGCGGTACCTGAAATAGGTTGCCTGTGAGGTGTTCACTTTCTGTACGATGAATATTATACAGTCAACCTCTTTCCGGCATCGAGTCCGCCTCGGAAGACCTCCTCTTTGCGGTGCGATGCCAGGCGGCAGAAGCCTCCTGTGTTGGTTGTCCCCGTGGACTTTGTGTGGGACCTGACACCTGGGCTTTCAGTTTCCAGGTTCCAGTGTGTTCTGGAAGGCTTTTGAAAGTGTCACAGAGTGCCCCCAACCCAGGCTCTTTTCACGTTTGCAACCCAGCCCCACCCACAGTCCACAAGATCGCCCTGGAGGCCTGATACGGAGCCTCAGTGCCTCGGAAAGTGGCAGGAAGGGTCTAGGGCTGGCTGCACTTCAGAGCATCTCCCAGGGATGAGCTCAGGTGGCTGGGTATTAAGCAGCTGTCTCCTGAGCCACAGGAAGTCCTCTCTGAGGGGCCTGGCGTCTTCCTACAGGCGCGAGGTCACCGCCTCACTTGGGAAGACAGCCACGTGTGCCTTTCCCAGGGACTTCCTGGGACTGTGCCTCTCTGTGTCCATGGCCAGGGCTCCCATGCTAGCCCGAAAGGGAGGGACTGCCTGTTCTGACCTGGGCCACCACACAGACCCCAACTGGAGTTCTCCTCCAGCATCCCTTTGTCCCTGGGTGGACACCTCCCCTCTTTTCTGTGCCTAAAGGGAATGGAGACTTCCGTGGCCCCAGGCTGGCCAGTCTCCTGCCTCTGGGGTCACAGTGCCCCAGTTTGCCTCATCCACTCTGTTGGCTTCTGTACAACTGTCCCGGGAGCCGAGTCCCCTACTCTGCCCACGGCTTCCAGGGCCCCATGAGGCCTTTGTGAGCCCCATGTCCTGCATGCTGGGATTGCAAAGGACATCCCTTGCTCACTGAGGTCATCCCTGAGCACCCTGAGCAAAGCAACCCAGCCCCGCCCTCCTGGTACCATCACTCACACCCCTCGCGTTTTCCTAGCTTAGGGCTCTCTGAAATGGCCTAGTGTTTGTGTCCACCTGCAGCCCTCCCCTTTACCCATGGAAACTGTAATCATTCTCGGCCAGAAGGTTTTTCTCTCATCTCCTCTGCTCTGTCCCCAGCCTTGGGACCCAGGCCCAGGCCATAGTAGCAGAACAGTGGTGCAGGTTGGCTGCCTGATGGAATGAATTCTCAAGGGCAGAGAGTGCGTTAGGTTTATCCCCCAGTAAGTGCTGGGCACAGAGCAGGAACTCCAGAAGATGTGCTGAGTTCATGAATATGGTAATCACGCTTTAGAAATGCTTCACATTTGTTAAAAGCCATTGAGTGTTCTAGTTTTTTCTACCCCTCTGTCCCTTCCGGATGTCACTGGAGAGTCTGAGGGTTACGTGGCAGGGCAGGTCAGCCAGGTCTGAGTTCTTTCCTCCACCTGCAAACCTGGGCCCCCATTCTAGGTCTGGGGATGAGGCAGAGCGTGCCCCGCCCCACCCCTCCAGCCAGATGCCCTGGGGAGCCCCACCGGCAGCAGGCCAGAGCCTGGTGTCAGGGCTAATATTTTATGCATGGAACTGGCTAAATGGGAACATTTGGAGATGAAAATTGCTGTTAATGCATTGACACATCTTTGGAATATATTAAGAGAGAGAGAGAGAGAGAGTGTGTGTGTGTGTGTGTGTGTGTGTGTACCGACATTAGCCTTATTTAATTGCTCCAATGTAAGTATTGCCACACAGCAGTGCTGGCAGCATGGCCGCCCCTCAGTCTCTTGGGCCGCTGATCAGGAGAGCGCTTGGTCCCTCATCTACCACTTGAGAATTATGCATGAGACAAGATGTCAGCACAGGGTACCAGGCAATCAGCAGCACGCATGTTCCCAACTCATTTCAGACCCAAAGATGGTGACCCTGGGCCGCTTGGTGGAGAATTTCATTAAAAGCAAAATTACCAATTTATCTATTGTTTGATGAGAAGAGAAAATAAACAAAGGGCCTTTCTCATCCAGCAAGCCAAATGACAATGTCTGTCCCCCAAGCGGCCAGGATGAGAGTCGCTGTGGACCACTCGGCCTGAGGGTTGGTGACAGTCTGCGTCCAAGGCAGTGTGTAACATTCAGGTTCTCGGGCCCATATGGCTTTCTAATGCCTGCCTTGTGCAAGGGCCTGGTTTACCCCCCTCTGGACGTGATTGGAAACGTGACACACCCTGGGTCTATGTCCCCCTCTCTCCAAAGGAGAAAAGTCAGAGCTGTCCTGAAGCTAGGTTTGCTTTGGCCCTGGGCCCTGATTTACAGATGAGGAAATGGAGCAGAGAGAGGCCAAATGACTGCGCAGATCGCCCAGCTGGAGGTGGAGCAGGGCCCCCCTGGCCCCCAGCTGCATGTTTGCCAGGCACTTGTAGCTCTAGGACCCGCCTCTTGTGTCCTCGAAACAGGTGGTCTCGTTGAATTGGCCTAGGACTCTTCTTGCATGGCGAGGCAGGCTTCTGAGACTTGGTTTCCAGGATTCTCCTGTGTTTTAATTTTTCCTGCTCTAGCCCATCTGGTGCCTCTCCAAGCTGCAGCGGTCCCCCTCAGGGTGTGCTTCAGCCTGTCTGACCTGGGGAGAGCACTGCTTGCTCTATCAGAAGACCCAGGTCCCAGAGGGCATATGAAAACCAAAGACCCACAATGACCTGCCTTTGCTCCCACTTGGCATGTGAACCCGCTGCCTCCAGGGACCCCCAGACGTTGGGGCTCAGTGGGACCCCTGATGTTTTCCCCTCTTGGCCCACCCTTTGTTTATGCTCTTGGACAGGGAAGGAACCCAAGGCCCTTTGGGGCAGACTGAGAGGGCTGCAGCCACACCCTGCCAGGACCCCACACCCACGGGGAGGGGTCCGTGCCCTGCAGCACAGCTTCTGGAAACCAGGGCCCTGACTCTGCCGCAGGGCTGGCTCACAGTAGGTGCTCAGATAATGCCTGTCTCCTTTGGATCAAAGCCCCAGATGCCAGCCCGGAGTAAGTGTTCCAGGCACGAAGGTGCAATGAGTCAGCTGCCTTTATTGCCTGGAGGAAGCACACAGGAAGCACTGAAGAACGTTTGTGGAATGAATAACTAAAAACGTGCTCTTTGAGGTAATAAAGAAGCAGAGAAATGAAGAAGAATCGGGGAAGACAGACATAAATCTCCACCAAGACTGCCAAGGCTGTGCAGCCGGGGCCTCTGAAAAGACCCTGCGGAGGTGGAAGGGCCATTTGTCATGGATGAGGACAGACTTGAGGGCTGGGACGCAGGTCTTATGGAGCCTCGTCCATCATTTTCCCATTATCCTAGCGACGTGGAGAGGAGCTGGAGTATTACCTATGAGCAAGGCCACTGTCTGCCTGGAAGTGCCAGGCCTTGGGGCCAAGTGAATGTGGCTGGGGTGGGAGTAGCAGAGACCCTGCGGAAGGACAGATTGAGCCTGAGGAGCAGCTCCAGGGCCTGCCTCCTCCAGAAAGCTTCCCTGAACCCTCCACATGCAGTCCCAGGACACTCATCACCTGGGCTGTCCTCTGCTGGGGCAGAGGCTGATTCTGACTTGTGTCCTGGTCCCCGATGTGGGGTGGAAACCAGTGTAGAACTAGAGGCTTGCTGGCCTTCTCTTTGCTTTGCAGGTGGCAGGAGCTGTACTGGGCAGGTTGTTAGTAGTGGGCATCCCAGGGACAGAGCCTGCGGTGATCCCAACGTGAGTCATGGTCTGGGACAGAGGGGGACCCATCGGGCCACTCCCACAGAAGAGGTGATTGAGCCCTGGGGACGCCTGGCCCAGGGGTGCTCCTGGGCCTAGTGAGTGTCTGTTGAAGGGCTTTCTGGGCTCCATCAGGGATGGGATTTTTCCTGGGCACATGGGGTCTGGGTGGGCCCAAGCCTGGTGCAAGAGTGGACTAAGGAGGCAAAGACCTTGCCACCTGACGTGGGGAGCTGGCCCAGCACATGTAGGGAGAATGAACGAGGCGGGGCTTCCACATTCACGTGGCCTTGCTCCAGGGAGAAGGGCAGGGCTGCGCATGAGACCAGGCTGACCCTTACGGACTGGGAAGAGGACCCTGTCCCGTGGTCCCCAGTCTTTCCTGTGGAGCAGGCTCCCAGAGCCCAGGAAGAGCACTGCTTCCCTCTGTCTGTGACAGCCTGGTTTTCTAACACTCAAAAATAGATGTTTCTGCTGTGTTCTCTCATTGGCAGGAGAGCGGCGGGGCCTGCCAGGGCCTGGGGGAGCCCGCCAGCTTGCTGAGTTTTACTGTACAAACAGTTGCTGGGGGGGTGGGCAGCCTCTGTTAGCTTGAAATCCCCCATCAGTAAACATGCCAATTTTAAGTGTAATTAACTCAGGCCAGAAAAAAATTCAGATCTGGACTGCTGTCTGCAGTGAAGCTTGTTTTTCTTTTATTTATTTATCTCTTCCCGGGAGTGGTGGGTCTGTGGTGGGTTTTAGCCAGGAAAAATAGAAGGGGGCCGAGGTGGGGAGGGGGCTGTTGGGAGAGAAACACTGAAAGGAAGGGACAGGAGGAGGCTGGCTTGACCCCCCGGCCCCCTGGGTAACTGCCCTGCAGATGGGACTGTGGCAGAGGGTCACAGGGTGTGCACAGACCCCTGGGCAAGGCCGGGACACAGAGCCCTATGCCACCGTCCAGTGACTTCTAGGTCTTGGGGTGCTGGGAGACAGCACAGGAGAACCTGGGGACTTCCTCTGACTCTTTTCCCTTCCGACCTTTTCCAGTGCGGCGTTTCCTGGAGCCATCTCAGGAGTCTCTGCCCTGGTTTCTCCCTTTTCTTCTGGGATTTCTCCTTCAGACACCAAGATGTTCCTGTCGTCAGAAGGGGAGCCCTCCCAGTGGGTGCTCTGTGCTCGCCGGCCCCTGCATCTCCCCACAGTCTGGATGTTGAGTGGCTCCGCATGCTGAGTCCCCCACATTTTAAAGACCTGACTGGGGTGGCTGGGGTGGTGGGAGATACTCCCAGCCTGCTCCTGGCTGTTGTCAAGTCATTTGCATAATAAACACACATTGCAAAATGTAAACAACCCGTGTCTGTGTTCAGAGTGGGTGCTTGTGAAGTGCAAGGTGCTGACAGCCCTTCTGCCTCTGGGGACTCTGGTGTGGCTGGCCTCTGCCCTCCCTGCACCTTGCAGGGAGCAGCCTCTGGAATCTGGGGGCTCACTCCCCTTCCCCAGGTGCAAGCTGCATGAAAACATGCTTTCCTTCCAGCCCCAGGGCCCCAGGGGCCCCTCCGCCTCCCCCTGTCTGCCATGCTGGCTGCCTGGCCCCGAGAGGGCAGAGGCTGGGGCTGGGGGCACAGCTGTGCCCACGCCTCCGCGCTGCCAGCCTCCGCTTGGTCACGACACAGCCGGGCTGACTCAGACACAGCCCCAAGCGGGAGCCTCATAAATTACATAATTACCTATGAAACCTGCCCGCCTGCAGCTCTCCAGCCCGGAAGCACACGCTCCGGCCGCTGGTGACTCACTGTTTTCCCCATAGCCGTTGTCCGCCCGCGCTCTGCCACCTCAGTCTGGCTGGCTGGGGGGGGCGGCTGGGGGGACAGTTTGGGCCCTTGGCCCCCCACTGCCACAAGCACAAAGGCAGGCAGCCCCCTCTTGCAAAGGCTTTGGTGGGGGGGCCTTTCCCTCTGTAGCCCCCCAGTGCTCTGTCCAGATGGCCGGTGGGGGCACCCGGGAGAATGTGCACCCATAGACCTAATCAGATGGACCTGGGTGCGAGTCCAGAGTCTGAGAACTCAGCTTCCAACCTGGCCTTTTATCCACTTACCTGCACCGTGGTTTCCCACGTCCGAGCCTTAGTTTCCCTATCTGCAAAATGGGTGCCCTACTACCCTCCTCCTCAGCAAGGTGAGGGGGATCTGCTGATGTGTGAGGTTCTCATTGAAGAGGGGGCTCCCTCCCAAGGATCCCCACAGACCCTCAAGGCAACACACCTGCCCAGGAGCCCGGAGACTGTGGCTCCCATAGTCCCAGTACCTGCTGGGGGACCCAAACCACCATGGGACTAGCACCCCAGGGAAAGCCCCTTAGTGGGTCATGGAGGGGGCTGAGATGTGGGGCTGGGCCTTCCAAGAGCCTTGTGCCCCCACACCTCACCTGGGCTCCCAGTGAGCAAGGAAACCTCTAGTGGGTGATAGCTGTGTGGGGGTCTTGGTCCTGCTCAGGTCCCCTCCCGGAGGCCGCTGTCCCCTTGCTGAACGCGCTTCTGGCTCACTCTGTGAGCCCACCACACGGACCCCAAAAGATCTGCTGAGGGCCAGCCCCTGAGGAGAGTCCTGGGGAGACCCTCTTTCCTCCCATGGCACCAGCCTGAACCTCCTTCTCCACAGTGCACCTACTGTGTCCCAGGCAGGTGCTGGGTACTGTGTTCAACCCAACAGGAGAGTGTGCTAGTGAGCAGATCTGAATGCAGCCTCCAAGGTGACCCTGGAAGTGTCACCTTGGGAAGACTCAGTCTTCCCATCTATAGAATGGTGTGATGCAATCTCACATGTGTAATGACTTTAGCACATGCAAGTCCCCTGCCTTGGTGTTCAAAGGGGTGAAGATGTCGCCTGTGCCTGTGAGTGATCACACACACAAACCCGGTGCGTGCCAATGGGGAGTAGGGAGTGGAGGGAGTTGAGCGGCAGAAACAGCACTAGCCAGAATGGCTAGAAGCTGTGGAAATGCTGGTGGGTGTTCCCTGTATCAGAAGCTGGGCTCAGAAGAAAGGCTCAGGGTCGGAGTGGACCTGCCTCTTTTGGAAGCATGGCCTTTCACTGGCTCCTTCTGAGACAAAAGCAACTGACACTCCAGACAGCTGTCCCTGGGCCATTTGTCTGCTGTTATGGAGCCCAAGATGCTAATGAAGCTGACCCCACCAGGCCACTCTCCAGGCAGATGGGCCGTCTCCTGCCTGGCGTCTAGTTCCCTAATGGCCATGCTCTGTGCCTGGCACAGGGCGAAGGAGGCACTGCCTGTGTTAGGAGGCCTGTTCAGGTGGCCATACCTCCTTTGATGGGCAGTAGAGAAAGTGACCCGTCTGACCAAGCAGGTTGGAGTGACACACTGCCCAAGAATAAAATCAGAAGGCAACGAAGTGACCGGGCCGCAGGAAGTGACCACCACCGCTGGGTGGGAAGCTGCCGGCTTCACCCCCACTGGCAAAGGCAGCAGGTGCTTCTCAAACACCCTTGAGCCACACCCCTGCTCTCAGCATGCTCTGTGTGGCCTTGGGGAAGTCACCTGAATCCCCTGAGTGCTTGGGAGAGGGGCGGAACCCAGCGGCCGGTGGTCTCTGCCAACCTTCCCCACTCTCCTACCCAGCCCCAACTCTTCCGATTTCGAGCAGGACGAAGGCAAAGCCTTCGCCAGCGGTGGGTGGCGGTGGGCCGGGTGGCCCTGGCCCCGGCCAGGGCCCGCCAGTCCTCCCCGGCGACACTGGAAGGAGAGGTGGTGGGAGCGGGCGGGAGGGCGGAGGCGCGCAGCCCCTCCCGGAGCGGCGGGACGGGAGCGGCGGCCGGGCTGCTAATGGGCTTGGGGAAATGGGATGCAATTTAGCCGGTGTTTTTCAGGCCCCGAGCTATTGAATAAATGAAGTGCGCGGGCTGCGAGTCGCTGACGCACCGCCCGGCTCCCGGCGGGTGGCGGGGCTGCGGGGGCGGCGGCTGCCAAGCGGGACCTGCGGGCGAGGGGCGGGGGCGGCGAAGCGCGGAGGACAGCAGAGGACACTGTCCGGGTCTGGCCCCTGCTGGGGGACAGAGAGCTTGCGATTAGGGTCCCAGACCCCAGGACTTCCGGAGTGGGCAGCAAGCAGATGACCGCTCGGGCAGGGGTGCAGGTGTCCAGGCGGTGTGCGGGAGGGGCGCAGGGGGCAACGGCAGGGGTGCCCGGGACCTGCGGGTCTGACCGACGCCCCATCCGACCTGCCCCTGGGCTGGGGGCTGCTGGGAGAGGGGCTGCAGTTGGCAGAACCCCGGTTCACCTGTGAAGATGAAAACCCTAGCTGGCTCCTCTGCCTGGGCATTGCACAGGATGGAAAATTACCAGAATGTCCCCAGAGGACCTGCTCCAGGCCTTGTGTGGGTGAGGGGCTGGGACGGCTGCCGATGGCCTGCGTCTGCCCGGTTCCTCTAGGCACTTGCTGAGTGACCCTAGGTAGGCCCCCCACCTCTCTGGGCCTCCAGTTTCCAGATGGCAAAGTGAAAGATGCAAATGTTCTTCCTAACCGTGCTGTGTGTCAGCAGCCATTCCATACTATCCCCCCCACCCCCAGCATTTACAGAGCCCCAGGGCCTTGTTTGGACCCCTGTTCTAGAAGGGCCTCCCCTCCAAGGTGCTACACACCCCCCTGTTCTAGAGCAAATGCTCAAGCCAATGAGGGGTCAAGTGCGCCCCCAAGACCCCTTCCTTGCCCCAGGAAGTTCCCTGGGGCCTCCCCCACCCTAATGTCTCTGCAGGGAGCAGGCTCACCTTCTAAAGCCTGACCCCTGCCCTCCAGGGAGCCTGCAGGAGGGGTGGGGGGTTGTAAGCCTGGGCCAGCAGGAGGGGGAAGAACGGTGGCTGGAATCCAGAGGACCCTGTCCAGGGTTTCTGCAATGGAAACCTAGTCTGAGAGATAGTGGGGAATGGTGGTGGGTGGGAGAGAACGCTCAGCCTGCAATGGATGGCCCCCAAGTCCACCTGCTTGCCACAGACTGTGAATCTCTCCAGGGGACCCTCCTCTCTTGCCCAGAGCTACCTCCAAACTGTGGGTCCTTGGGGAAGGCCCTCCTGAAACTCAGCGGCCCCTGACAGGGCAGGACAGAAGGCCACACCCCTTTAGGTCTGCAAACCCTCTGGCCGGGAGCCTGGGTGGCCCTCCTGGAGGACAGGGCCCTCGGCCCAGGACACACCTCAGCTGCGGCTTAGCAGAGAAAGCAGTAGGCTGTCATCCTGCCTAGCGCCCCCTAGGGGTGCCAGCTTGCAACAGCCAGGAATGAGCCAGCGCTGGCAGCTGGAGACTAAAGATTGGTTTTATTCATTTATTGGGTAGGGGGATTCTTCCTTTTATTTTTCCAGAATTAAACGATTGTATATGTATTATTAGGCTTCTAGGGTGATTAAAGAGTAAGATGCATTGCTGATTCCCACCTAGATCCCTCCCTAGGATCTCTCCCTCTTCCCTCCCCCACCATAGAGTCACAGGGAAATTGAAGGTATGACGATTTCCCAAGTGCCCCTGTCTCCCACCAGGACCTCCCCCTTATCAACACCCCCACCAGGGCTGTGTACTTGATCCGCTGATGAACGGACACAGACGTGTCCGTCACCCAGAGCCCACAGCCTCACTCCTCTATTCAACCGTGTAGTGTCACACAGCGTCCTAAAAAATGTTGTTGCTTTTACGGTGCTGGGGCTTGAACCCAAGGACTTACACACGCGAGACCAGTGCTCTTCCACTGAGCTACACGGCCAGCCCTGTATTGCTCATTTTTAATCCACACATGATGACTGCATATCTTTCCTGGCCACAGTGTGTTGTTTCGATACACTTTTGTTAACTGTAGCCATCCTCCTGTACCCCAGAACTTACTCTTCCTTCTTAACGGTCACCTCTCCCTGTCACGCTCTCCCCAGCCTGGTAGCTGTTGTTCTGCTCTCTACTTGAGATGAACGTTTTCGGATTCCACATGCGAATGAGACCAGTTGACTGCAGACGTGAGCTTCGCTTTCTGTTTCTTTGAGCTACGTTCTGCGTTTATTCCACACAGTGTTGTGTGGCTTTGGTAACTTTGTGGTATATTTTCAGGTCAGGCAGTGTGATACCGCCAGCTTGCTCTTCTTGCTCAAGAATCCTTTGTCTATTTGGGGCCTTTTGTGACCCCATAAAATTTTTCATTTGTTTTTCCTATTTCTGTGTAAATTGTCATTAGTGTTTGTTTTTTTTTTTTTTGAGAGAAGCACAGTGAGAGAGAGAGAGGAAAGAGAATCAATTTTTATTGAGTTTTTCATGTGGCTTTCGTTGCTCTGACGCTTAGTTGTGTGTGTGGTGCTGGGGTTTGAACCCGTGTACTCGCGCATGCCAGGCAAGCACCGTAACCATCCAGCCACCGCTCCAGCCCCTGTCATTAGTGTTTTGATAGAAATTTCATCGCTTGCTTTGGACATTTTAACCATATGAATTCTTCTAATCCCTGACCCTTGGGTTTCTTCCACTGGTTTGTGTCTTGTTGACTTTCTTTCTCAGTGTTCTATAGTTTTCAATGAACAGATCTTTCACATCCTTGCTTAAATTCATTCCTAGGAATATCTCTTTTTTGGTAGTTACTGTAAATGGGATTGTTTTCTCCATCTTTGTTCATATAGTTCACCATTAGCCTGTAGAAGTACTGCTAATTTTTGCATATTGATTTTGTACTGAACCTATTAGTCACAATATCTGTTTAGTGGAGTGTTAGAGCTTTCTATATAAAAAATCATGTCACCTGCAAATAGGAACAATTTGACACCCTTCTTTCCAATTTGAATGATTATTTCTTCTCTTGCCTAATTGCATTGGTTAGGACTTCAGAAACTATGTTGACCAGAAGCAGTGGTAGTGGGTATCCTTGTTTGCTTCCGAATCTTCGAGGAAAAGCTGTCAGCTTTCCCCTGCGTAGCGTGTTAGCTGGGGGTCCATCAGATAGACCCCTTCCTGTGCGGAGGCGTGTACTTTTATACCTAAGATGTTCAGCATCTTTATCACAAAGAAATGTTGTATTTTGTTAAATGCTTTTTCTGCATCTATTGGCTTTGTCCTTCTTCCTGTTAATGTAACGTACCATAAGTGTTGATTTATGTATTTTAATCATCTTTGGATCCCTGGGCTAAATACCCATTAATCACAGTGAATGAGATCTTTAGTATTTTGCAGAGGATTTTTATACCTCTGAACCTCAGAGATATTGTTCTGTATCCAGTTTTCTTTCTTTTCTTTTTTGTCTTGTTATTTGCTAAGTCCTTAACAGGTTTTGTTATTGGCATAATTCGGACCTCATGGGATGAGCTTGGAAGTAGTCCCTTCTCTTCACTTTTCTGGAATAGTTTGAGGATGGTATTAGAGTACTTCATTAACTGTTGGATAATATTTGGTATAAATCAGCAGTGAAACCATCACATCTTGGGTTTCAGTTTGTTTTATTTTTTGATGGGGGACTTTTTTTTTTTACTGGTTTTATTTCTTTACATGCTACTGATCTATTTGGATTTTGTATTTCTTCTGTTTTTCTATTTCATCTTTTTTCTTTCTTTCTTTTTTGGTACTAGAGATTGATCCCAGGGGCACTCAACCACTGAGCCACAGCCCCACTCTTTTTTTACTTTTTAATTTAATTTGATTTTTTGAGACATGGTCTTACTAAATTGCCTAGGGCCTTACAAGTTGCTGAGGCTGGCCTCAAACTCATGATCCTCCTGCCTCAGCCTCCCTTGTGTCTGGGATTATAGGCCTGTGCCACCATGCCCAACCTGATTAATTCTTTTTATTTTTCTTTTCATTTCTTTTGAGAGAGAGAGAATTTTTATTTTTCATCTGGTTTTTATTTTTCCTCCACTTAGTTGTGTATGTGGTGCTGAGGATCAAACCTGCTTCCTGTGCATGCCAGGCAAGCGCTCCACCTCTGAGCCAGTGCTCAACCCTTAATTCATTCTTGGTACACTTTACGTGTCTAGAAATTTGCCAGTTTATTCTGGGTTATCCAATTTGTTGATGTAGCTCACAGTAGTTTCTTCGGGTCCTTTATATTTTTGTGGTATCGGTTGTAATGTCTGCTGTTTTATTTCTGTTTTTATTATTAGAGTTTTCTCTTTTCTTATTCTAGCTTAAAGATTTGTCAGTTTTGTTTATCTTTTCAAAACGTTGATTCTTGAGCTGGGCACAGTGGTACATACCTGTGATCCCAGCTACTCAAGAGACTGAGGCAGGAGGATTGCAAGTTTGAAGCCAACTCTGGAAAACTTAGCAAAACCCTGTCTCAAAATAAAAAATAAAGGGCTGGAGTGGTGGCTCGGCAATTATGGCACTTGCCTGGCATGTGCGAGCATGCGAGTTCGAACCCCAGCATCACATACACAACCAAGTGTCCCAGGAATGAAAGTCATGTGAAAAACTAAATAAATATTGCTTCTCTCTCTCTCTTTCTCTCTCCCCTCTTTCTTTAAAAAAATAAAAATAAAAAGGGCTGGGGGCATGGCTCAGTAGTAGAGCACTTGCCTAACATGCATGAGGCCCTGAGTTCAACCTCGGCAGCACACACCAAAAAAACAAACAAACAAATAAAAAACAACTCTTTGTTTTGCCGATCATCTATAATGCTTTTATAGTCCTTATTTCATTTATTTCTGCTCTGATCTTCACTATTTGCTTCCTTTACTAACTTTGGGGTTGGTTTGTTTTTGTTTTTCTAGATCCTCGAGGTGAAATGTTAGGCTGCTTATTGGCAATCTTTTTGATGTAGTGCTCATTGCGGAGGACTTGCTCTTAGAGCTGCTTTTGTGTATCCGATTGGCTTTGATGTGTTGTGTTTCCGTATTTTTTTTGCCTCAAGAATTTTCTGATTTCCCCTTTGATTTCTTCCTTGACCCATTAGTTATTCAGGAGGATGTAGTTCAAATCCCATGCATTCGTGAATTTTCCAAAGATTCTCCTGCTATCCACTTCTGGTTTGTACCATTGTGGTCTGAGAAGATCCTGGGTATGATCATGAGCTCCTTAAATCTGTTAAAACATGTTTTGTGGCCCAGGGGATGAGAACGTTGCATGTGGGGTTGAGCGATCGTTCGTTCTGCAGCTGTTTGATGAAACCTGGATACGTGTGAGGCCCGTGTGTCCTGGGTGACAACTGAGATCTGTTGTTTCTTTGCTGATTTCCCGTCTGCATGACCCAGAGTGCTACAAGCAGGTGCCGAAGGCCTGACGCCAGTGTGTTGGTGACTCTTCTTTTGGGTCTGATCATGCTGGCTATATTTCAGGTGCTCTGGTGTTGGGTTAAATGTATATATAATTGCTCTATGTGTCTTCTTGCTGAATTGATAATATAATGGTCTTGGTCTGTCTTTCACAGCTTTTCACTTAGAATTAATTTTTCAGGCATAAGTGGGCTTCTGCTCTCTTCCTGTTTCTATTCTCGGGGAATACCAGGGAATATGTCTCAGCCTAAGCTCTTCTCTCCAGCAGAGAGTCTCTTGTAAGCAGCGTGTAATCAGATCTTTAAGAAGAAGGGATGAGGGCTGGCGTGGTGGCTCAGCGGTTACGGCGCTGGCCTGGCATGCTTGAGGATGCGGGTTCAAACCCCAGCACCACGTACACAGCAAAGTCCTGGAGCAACAAAAGGCCACATAAAAACTAAATGAAGGTCAATACTCTCTCTCTCTCCCTCTCTCTTTCTCTCCCTCCCTCCCTCTCTATTTATTAAAAAAAAAGAAAAAAAAATGAAGGGATGATAGGGAGGGATCTAGGGAGGCAATCAATGATGTAGCTTAGTCTTTAATCCCTGAGAAGCCAAATAATGCCTACGCAATCATTCAATTCTGGAAAATGTGCAGTCGTATAAATATATCTATGTATATAAAGACATATCTGAGATAGGAGGGAAATATAGAGGAGTCACAAGCCTGGGGTGTGGGCGATGGGCTGACCACATCATATTGTTACCACATATGCACTTATGACTGTCACATGTCCTCAATAGAATTTTAAAAAACTCCATTCAGCCACTCTGCATCTTTTTTTTTTTTTTAAGAGAGAGGGACAGTGAGAGAGACAGAGAAAGAGAGAAACAACTTTATTTAGTTTTTCACATGGCCTTCGTTGCTCCAACACTCAGTTGTGTACGTGGTGCTGGGGTTTGAACCCAGGTCCTTGTGCTTGCCAGGCAAGCGCCAAAACTGCTGAGCCACTGCTCCAACCCCTGTCTGCATCTTTAACTGGACAATTCAGTCCACTGGCATTCGAGGCCATTCTTTTTTTTTTAAACAAGATTTTATTTTTCATTAGAGTTTTTTTTAATTTTTAATTTTTTTTATTTTTGAACAACCATACAAGTTTTTAACAAAATAATATAAAATATGTATAGATTCTGGATATTACAATTACCCCCAGGAGTGCCCCCACCAATTACCCACCCTTATCCCTCCCTTCCCCTTCCCCCCATATCTCCAAAAAAGGATTGTGTTGTATAGCATTACATCTTATCTGGATTAAACACATGATAATAGCCCAACTTTCTCACTGGCCAGGGTCTAGTCCCAACCTCCACAGATGAGTGGAGACAATCGACCCTTAGATCTCTGGGTTAAGCTGATTTTACTCAGCATGATCTCTTCCATAGCCATCCATTTACCTTCAAAGGCTGCA